>JACJUM010001610.1:6645397-6661758 GCA_020976665.1 Heortia vitessoides | reverse complement strand
ATAGTTACTTTCGCCTTTAAAATATTAAAAGTATATATTTATTAGATACCTTATTTGTAAAATATTAAAAATAAATCATATCTATGTACTTACTTTTAAATACTTACCTACTTTTTTATTTTACGATTTGCATAAAGAATGATTAAACGGGATCCCTAAAACATCTTACGTCAACTCCAGCTTAACTAGAGCTCAATTCCAGCAATACCAGAGGGGTGGCCAAGGCCACTCATTATTGGGTGACCTTAAGCTTGATTATGACCTCGTGTCCCGCGGCGAGTCCTTGATTGAATGACAGTATGGGCAAACTGGTGTTCGCAGCCTTGCCAATAGAAGTAAGGAGTCATACCACATCCGCGCAGCAATCTCGATCGGTTCTCGCGCCATCGACTATTATTTACATTCTTGGGAGCTGCTACAATGACAGATTATGCATACGAAGCATCGTCGGTGCCATCCTATACGAACACACGAGCGGTTGCCAACTCGACCTCATCTTATTTCCTTGGCATCGAATCCGACGACGTCTCGCTGATTTATCCCGCCGTACCAACCTACTAAAGTTTTCGGATTAAATAGTTTTCTCGTTCCAATATTTGGCAGCGGGATTATTTTTTCTACGAATTTTTTTTTCGTGTCGCTATACGCTTTAATTTATTCTACCTATCTGCATTTTGATAGCTCTGCGTGCGGATTAAAGTTGTATGTGTGTTGTTTTTTAAAACTTGTTTTTTATTGATGAACGCAACCGATGTATGTACATATGGGAGTTTTTAGAGCGGGAACGTTAAAAACATTAAGGTATAAATACATGAAAATGAACAGTACGGGAACACGTATAATGATGTGAGAAGCGCCAAAAATAGCGTCACTTTCAACCCTCAAATGCCGGCCCTAATGGTGGCATGTAACAAATTGTCAGGAATACCTAGCAAGAAAAAAGAGAGATTAGTCTGCGCACGTCGCCCGCATTAACTGGCCCAAAAATAAAATTAATCTGCCGAGTGTGAAAGTTCAACTCGGCGACATGAATAAACTAATGATTTTTAACACTTAATTCGAGTAAGCGAAAGATTAATTACAACTTTTTTTTTCTTAAGAAAATTTGACGTTCCATTTTTGATTATGTAATACTCTATGGCTGAATGTTTTGATAGCCTAAATATGACCTGTGTAACTTGAATGTATTTTTTTTTAATATCGAATTAAAAAATAACTCAGAGCATTACAAAAATGTTAAATTTAATTTTCATTTCTACGAGCAAGCAAATGTTTGAAGTAACTTTTTGGTCGGATTTTTTCCATCGTGTCATGTTTCGCGAAATTTACGCCCGGCTTAAACCGTCCAAAATTTTAGCTTCGCCCGTCCAAAATCCTGATATATTGCCACGGAGGGGGGAGGGGATGCAAGGGAAAAAATCTCTTGTGTACTTATCCTTTAATGTAAATATCGCTTGTGTCGGCCGTTGTATTAGAATATTATGCAATAAATTCTAAAGAAGACGAATTGCCGAGCTATCATCTGTTGTAATACATACACGTTCTATGGATTGTTGCAGATATTTATAATCTCATTTGCAAATGCATGGGATAGTTGAAGTATATCACCATATACGATTCGAATATTTGAGCAGTATTGAATAAAATTATCCAGTTATTAAGAGATTTAATATGTAACATACTTTCCGCTAAAGTAATCAATATAACTATTACTTATTAAAAATATTTGTAATCACATAATGATTAGAACATAATTACTTAATTACCTCAATTTAAAACATATCAGAGCATCCATTTTGTAAAGCAGGTAGTACACGATGCCTCGAATTAACCCTCAAACGTACATCCACAAACAATAGAAACAGCCATCGGGCAAGCGGGACGGGCTCCCGCACCGCGAGGGACGCCTGATGGATTGATGGCCCCCGCGCAGGTGGGGCGGGATGGCCCCCACCAACACTTTTTAAATATGGATTCCCACTTTTGGACGGTTAGAGAAATTGCGCCTTTTGTGCGTTCGTTTTTTAAATATTAAGGAGGTTATATACTTTTTGGAACGTGGATTCGATACTGGCTGGAACAATTAAGACAGATTGGAAAATTATAGTGATAGACGTTCCATGTTTATAACGCATATTTAGATAGTATAGTTTCTATATAAAGGAAGAAATTTAAATGCGTTTATGTCACATGTCATTTAAGATACAGAACACGTGAAAAAATATTTCATGTTTTCTTTTTATGTTTTGTTTATAACACTAAAAATAACAGTAGAATTATAATATGCAATAAATGAAAGTAAAAAATATAATTTGAAATAAATCCCCAAGGTATTGTAATGAAAATTAACATACAAATATAAAGTTTACACATTAATGTAATATGCGTTAACGAATGTAATAAAATCCTTATCCAGATTGCGAGGGTGGGAATCTGAGACAATTCGCCACTCCCGCCCCTCGTAAGCCCACCTATGCATCTTTCTTATTGCCAGTTGGAACCCGAATACACAACTAAGATTAATCCCGCTGAAAGAAAGGGTCTTGCAACCCTTTACGTGGTAAGCAAGAAAAATTACTTGCATATTTGATGCGGGCGGTGACTGGTTAGAAACGTTTTAAAGTTTTAAAGTCTTTGTGGTTTTGATGAACGTTCTGTAGGGGAGTTTTATTTTGATGAGACGATATAGGTTTCGTCATATTAGTCATTGGAAGATTAGTAGGAAAAGGGGAATATTGCCCATAAATGTCGCGCTAGGCCAGCGTCTTGGCCGCATTAACGACGGGGATGCGGCTGCCCATCCCCGCCCTGTGCATTTAAGCTATACTGTTTCGAATGGATATGATGTTGGTTCTAGCACCTCAGTCGACTTTAACAACACTTGGTACAGAGCGAGGTACTATTCTGCTCTGCCTTAGGCTTACTTTATTTTTTTTCATTGGATTTAAAAGAGTTATATCTTATAACAGTATTTTTAACAGTAGTTTATTTAAGAAAATATTAAAATCAGTGCATTAGTTTAGCAGTTCATTCTGGACAAACACCGAGACACATAATTATTGTATATAAAGATATAAATACAAACGGTCATCTATAAACTCATTTCTCTCGTCGGGGTAAGAAATACCGACACAAAGATTGTGACATACATTCCTTGCTTTTTCAACTTTCGCTAATCTAAACATACACTAGCGTTGGCGCAGTTTATAAAGTAAATAACAACATTCAATGCAACATAGTCATTAATAAAGTAAATATATATGGAATAATGTACCAGAAGCCTCTAAAATCTGCCCAAATACTTTGACTTTAAACTCATGTAATTAAAATTGCTTCAATAATATTATATTATACAATATTGCATATATTGAATAAAAAAACTACAGCAACATCAACAAACATAAAAATCACTAATGATATATTATAAAAATAGTTTGTAATTTATATACGATTTTTATAAATTCCTACGTTATAAAAGGAACTCCTCTGCAATTTAAGTTTCTAACCCTTATAGTTTATGCCCTACGTTGATATGTCAGTCACTCAGCTTCTCCATTAAAATATATATATATAATATTAAAACATATATATATAAAAATCGTTTTTATGGTAGTACCTACTATAAAAATGATTTTTAAAAATTCATTCCCTAAGAGTGTACACCGGGGTGCAAAGTTTGTTCTATACACACTTTGCCGTTTTGAAGTTAATCTAATTTTATTAACTTAGTTCTACTTAGTTCTAAGATTAACTTAGTTCGTTCATTAAAAGTTAACGTTTTTATCATCATCATTATCATTAACGTTCTTCATTGAAAGTCATGAATTACATAATTTTTTTTTCCAAAATCATCCCTAAAGTGGTTAAAGGGTACTGCAAAATTAGTATACAATTTTTAAAATTTAACGCGGGTGAACCGCTATGCAATGCTAGTATTAAATAAATAATTAAGCCAGTAGTTTACCAGTTCGAATGTTGGTGGGACTTAACAGCCGCTTTAATGGAGTGATAAGTAGCTACTTTACTTGACAGTGATAACTTAATTGGCTGGTTAAATCCATTAAAACAGATTTTTAACTAGATAAATGAATGTGAATTATCAGTAACAACTTAATTATGTACTGCGACATTTATTCGAACTACTGTTAACTTATTTATGACTGGCTGTGCCCGCGACTTCGTTCGCGTGTAATAGTGTCTTTGGCGTTGTTAATTATTTTAATAATTACATACCCGATAATATTTTCTAACACTCACTCATTTACTATTACTATCAAAACTACTCTTTTAACGACTTTAAAATTTTTTGTTCCATGTGCTCTAATATGTTGTCTCTTTTCCCCATATTTCTACACAACCTTTCTTCGCCTATTCGCTACTGATATTTTACTCTCTTGAGGGTGAAACTTTTATAATCTTGTAATCTCATATTTACTAATATCGAATCAAAAGCCAAAAAATTAAGTTTCAAGCTTCTAGCTTTAAATAAAATATTATACTTTTATACTATTTTTCAACCCCCTCTTTTAACCTCTTACAACCATTTTTAGGGTTAAAATGTAGCCAATATTCTAGATTATCTGGCTAACAAATTTGTTTTTGTTTCAAAATGTTTTTTTATAATCTTTGTGTTATACTTATAAATATTTATTTGCGATTATAGTATTAGTAATATATTACGATACAAAGCCGACAGAGGTAGGTACTATTCCACCAGAATATACCAGCAGAATAGTATAGTAGTTCCCTCTGTATCAGGTGTCCTAAGAGGCAAGGCTAAGGTTTAGGTAGCGACAGATGGTGGTATATCTATCCGAAACAGCGCCACACTACAGGTTAAGGATTGGCAGCAGCATACTAGTCGCAAATTAGCGCTCTGCGATTTCCACCACGCCAAAATCCCCTATCTTGGGGAGGCCTATGTCCAACAGTGGATTTCTATGGTATATGGTATAGAATAATGATGTCATGAATCATGATTTTACAGTTATCCGATAATATATATTAAAGAATATAATACTTAAATACAATTAACACCCAGAGACAGAACAAATGCAAGACGTTTATCACATAAATGTTTGTTCTTGTCACCTTATATAGTAATAATACTTTACTAGTGCTAATTAACATATACAAATATGTATTTAATTATGTCGCTTATTCAATTGAAAATGGAGTAAAACATGATAATTTAGAAATTTAAAAAAATCTTATACCACTTTTTCTTTTTAAGTAAAGAGGTCTAGTCACTCCTTACGAAGGAGCTCATGAAATCTCTACACAGATAAATCGCAGAGTGAAATGAAAAGAATAAATATAAAATTGTATAGTTTGTTGGGTAATTACAGTGCTTGCTACCAACTCTCATTAGGAGGTGCTTTGTTTTTTGTTTGTCTAGATTTTCCTCAATGATTTATTGCGATAAATAATTGCATTCTTCTGGAAATAACGCAAAAAATACTAGGTTGTTAAATTTACCAAATAATTCCTTCGCTTATTTACCTAGAAATAGTCGGAGACCTTCTTTGTTATTCTGAGGCTTCGGTTTTAAGCAAAGATGGTAATTTTCTTTTTAAATGGTTTCACATTTTGAATGAAAAATATATAGATTATGAGTGATTTACATATATATATAAATTACGTGTCACGGTGTTTGCCCAGACGGAATTTCTAAATTGCAGAAAAACAGTTTTATATATTTGCTTTCTGAGTACAGATGGATTCAACTTGAAAGATAGGATTATATCTAAATTTATAGTCGCAATCTTTTTTTCACGATCAGCTAATAACATCCAAAGACTTATTCGTGTTTTTTTGAGATTAATAAAATATTTATATCATATTTAGTTACTTATTAGATTCAAGTTTAAGAGGGTAAAGTGGATCACAGAACTCAGACGCCAAGCATACGTCCCCAAAGGTCCGTAGCATTGTTACGCAAGCGGGTCGATATTCATTATTCGGCTGGCCAACCCTTATCAGGGAAGACGCAGTTTTTTCTCGGTTTTCCCAAATAATTTATTTAGCGGCCGGCGTCAATTTATCTCTGGAGCTAATTTCGTCGGCCGGTGGCGGCGCATGCTGTAATTCAGCGAATTGCGCGTCCCGCAAGATTTACGAGCGCTCGCACTTGACGGAGCGCGGTCCCTTCTTCCATTGTTCTTGTTCATGCTGGCCAGCTGAAATAGAATTATATTTTGGACGTTAGAGGTCGTTGACGCTGCATAGATACTGTTCACTATGTTCTAGCTGGACTTAACCTAACTGTGAATGTTCAGACGTTAATTAAGCTAACGTTACAAATAATCGTTTGAAGAGCAAAATCACTTCATCATAGTATTGAAGCAGAATGTATAGAAAAAAGTAATGTGTTATTCCTCTAAGTAATAAATGGATATTAATACATTTCTCGCAAACACTATTAAATGGATTTTAATGTTTTATATATAGATTATACATGAAGATTAGAAATAGGTACGCTAGACTGTTTTAAGACTCGAAGAAGATTTTAGTGTAGGCCTAACTCCAACATGTTGGATGACTCTATCCTGTAGCCTCATTAGGGTTATCATTATATAGAGTGTACCAACTGGGCCCTCCTATTTTGGAAATATATTTATTGAATTATGACGATTCAAAACATAGACGAAGACGAATCTACACTAATATTTTAAAGAGGACACGTTGTATTTTTGGCACGCATAAACTCAAATGGGTTTTATTAATTCTTTAACCATTAGAATGCCATCGTTCACTAGACTAATTTTGATATCCTACTAAAATCTCAGTAATGTAATTGAAGGTATGAAAATATTGCCATAAAATGAGTTTCATCGCGTGCGCTGCAGAAGATTTCAAGACTATGATCAGTTTTAGTCATGTTCAACTCCAATGTTTAATATAATTATTTATCCGTGTGAAGCCGGGGCGGGACGCCAGTCTTTCATAATTTAAGAAGCATAAGCTTTCATATACATTTGCAAAGCTTTATCGAAGGGTGAATAAAGTATTTATTAAAAAATTCCATTTGCAAGAAGCACAGTACATATTTGTACCAGTATACCTATAATTTAATTTAAAGGTTATTAAGGTTTACTAGGAAAATTAGACGTATTTAAACTATATTTAAATACTACAGTTATTTAATCCAGTCCCGGTCTTCAACAAAATACAACATTAAAGTAAGGAATGTATACAAGGCCATATAAATCTTGGTTGTGCACTTAAAGCTATTACTTGTATAGGATTTAGACCGACTTTCTTTTGCCGTAGCCCGTATGTGGGGTAGCCCCCCTCTTTTGTAGTAGTCACACATAATCGTATCAATTATTCGGTTGGCGTCTCCTACTTTATTACTTTCCTTGGTGAATGCCCTCTATCTCACATACGTGGACCTTTTACTTCTCTTCAATCTATTCTTAGTCCAACATCCCAGAGTCACAATTCCGACAAACGAATTTATAAAAAATAATGTTCCCAATTTTCTTACACAAATGTTTATATTGAAGAGTATATACAGTTTTTTAACTTTACTTAAAGATGCGTCCAAATGCGATTTTGGCAACGTGTGTAACTTTACTATTGTTTATTGTAATTTAAATATATTTACTAACAATCAAATATTTTATTATTTAAATTTAATCTTAAGCAATAGATAAATTAACATTGTGTTCTATTTTATCGAATAGTTTTTAGGTGATGCGAGTAGAAACACATCATCAGACAGACAGCCTTACCTTGTTGAATGAAAAAGTATAAAATAAAAAAAAACAAAGTAAGATTAAATAATAATAAATATATGCTGATAACTAGGCACATAATGTTAGTGGTCAAAGAGCCATTTGCGAATTGTATAATACCCGGAAGGTTGTAAGCAATCAAACGATTTCTTCAATAGCTATAAAAAACAATGATTAATCTGTTAAAAACAATGAACGTTTTTTTAATATTTTTGACGAGACAACGTCTTATTATTCGATGGAGTCGGCTGTACGCACGAAAAAACATGACTCATGCGGCGTAACTTCGCTCGGAGGCGTTCCGTTTAAGGCTTGAAGTGCAAGCGAGAGCGCGGGACGAGCGACAAAGAGGCACAATCGGCCCCGCGTTCAGCAGGGTTCAACATCTGTCTCTCTCATACTCGAATGAACGATGCGCCCGAGCGGGGAGTTGCTATACAATAATATATTTTCATAAATAAAATTAAAACGTTCTTTTGAAAAAGGCAATCATTCCATTAGTATTTGCTTATGACGTTGTCACGTTCAACTATCGTCAGTAAACCGACTTTACAGACAATCGATTTTCTTTATTAGACCTTGCCGACAAGCGAGAATGCGCCCGCGTGGTAGTAAATGTCTCAACATATAGACGGACGTAAGGATACGACAAGGATACTACTACAACGTTGCTCACCTTGTGATTTAAAGATATTATGTCAAATTACCCAGCAATTTCACAGCACTGCGAACACTGCTATTTGTCGGTAGAAATAGGTGAGAGTGAGGTAGCAAGACAATCGCTACCTCATGTCAAAAGAAAATGTAAAGCTGTTTTATGTTTTCTTGTATCGCATTTCACGTTGATCGTTGGTCAGAATTTAGTTAACGCAGTGTCGGTAGCCCCAGGTCTCGTTCAATGTTATTGAGCTAAGAAACATGATACCAAAATTATTATTCGTAACTCGAAAAAAAAAAACAATATAAAAGTTGTTTAAAGCAATAAAAGTTCTCCAATACATTTGTTAAATCCTCACTTGGAATAACAAAACGGACACACGGGCCCACAAATCAAAACTCGTTTGCGGAAATCAAATAAATATTCATGTTAAATACTTATTTTAAGGCGCGCACACACGCGCGTTTGTTCTATCTAAGGCGGAGTGCGCACGAACGATTTTGTTATGTTTCTTTCTGCTGAGTTTGGATCGCCAGACAGTCGCTAGTTTCGTCCTGCTCGCGCTCGCGAATGGGCTGTATCAGCAATAAAATAATCATGCGGAGTGGAAATAACCACCTCTATTTATTACAGATTTTCGTATTGGGTTCTAAAATTAATTTCAATGCTTAATATAACCAGAAAGCTTTATTTCAAATATTAGATAATTACCGGTAGTTAAGTTAATATTACCTTTTAGAACTATTGTAGAAGTTTGGTTATAAATAATACAATATGACCTTAAGTAATTTTTAAAAACCTATCAACAAGATTAAAAAGAGTATTTATTAATTGCACTGTAGCTTGTACTGAATTTGTAATTATAAATGAATAATAATGTTATAGACTTTTTTACAAAGATCACCTACATATACACCTAAATAATATACGTATCTATATTTAACATTGAAAAACGAATGGGAATCATGGTAAAAGAAAATGTTTCTAATTTACATATCGATTCTGTTGACACACTTAATTTACCGTTGTCACACACGTAACCACTCTATGCTATGCTCATCGTCTTTGTAAATCAGCATATGCAAAGTGGTATAGCAATAAATCTAGCAGCTTTTGCTCGTTCTCGCATCATGTTACATCTTAATTTCAGAGTGGGCTCGTCGGAGCCTGCCTGCGAGAGATACAGCCTTTTATCAAATACGCATTACGCTAGAAATTAACTTTAACTGAAAAAAAAAATCGCCGTTCCGTGAGCGCGAACGATAAATAATGGAAAGCTGTTAGAATGCTGAGTTTGTTTTAACATGCCCATGGGGCTCGCGCGGAATTGTTTGCATTTTAAGTCCGTTTTTGTTTAAGAGGACGTACTTAGAAATGACAGCGTTATGCAAACACCAGAGAAGTTAGGAAACTGCAGAGGTAAATTCTACAGATACCGCAAGACTGCCCGTACACATTGCATGGCATATTCCTCTGGCTATTCATAGATCACATGCGCTATTATTGTTTTTTTTTTATAATTGGCATTTCGATTAATTTGCTTTTTCTTTTGTTCCAGGTGGTTGCCGCGTAGCGACCGATGTTTTGGTAGGTGTTAGGAAAATTACAGTCAGTTAGCGCGCTCCTAGTTTGCGGGACGGGTGCGGCAGGTATAGCGGCCCGCCTTGCGGTATACCGTCGCCAGATCGCGGTATCATATCCGAATATCGGATACATTTTTCCGGCAGCCCACACGAACGTTTAGGCAATCGACTGCCGGTGATTTATCGACAAAATGCCCCGTTAGTAACGCTTACCGCGCGCACTCCGCGTATCACTATTTCACAAATAAAAGAACCGGTCGTGATATCATCGTCCGCTATAAATTATATGAGGCTCGGATGAAAAATCGCGGTTCGCTGTCCGCTTATTTATCGCTTACCTTAACTTGTGAATGAATATATTACCGGAATATCGAGCGTTCGCATCTATTAGAATCTATCGCGGATTATGATGTAGCAATGGCCGGCCCGCGGTGTGGCGGCGGTACCGCGAGGCGTCAGCGGACCTATCTGGGGATCTGGTATCTGTGGGATCGGTACGGTGGCTGTTAGACGCTAGGAATAGGTCGGGTTCCCGGGTCCTAGCCCGTGATATATTGTTCCGCACCGCGGTGTATAAATCTTGAACGCCTGCTGAGGAACAGGACACGCCGCACCGCTGCTTCCAATGGGATTGTGTTTTTATTTATCGTGCGAATCGCGCCCCACTATCGCTCACTCGAAATCGCAGTATATCTGTCCAAACGCGACGTCCGACGGGCAAGTGCAAGCGTCAGCCCCCGCCGCCCTCTATTCAATACATTTATTTATTAATGCAGATATTATTTGCGCGCTCTCTTCTCTGTGATATGATTTTTTTCGTAATTTTTATATATTGTTTGTTTATTTAGTATTACGTTTTTGTTGTTCTTGTTGGAAGCAGAGGATAGTGGGGTCGCAACACAAATGCAAAATATTGTTAAATGATTACACGTTCGGTGCGGTCCGGTCTTGTTGTCGGATATATACATTTGTTTACTTGCATTATTTAATTTTATATTATTGATTTGCTTTACAAGGATATTATTTACATATATTTGTTCAAAAGTTTCTTTAACTATGTTATTAACTACACTGAACGTGTGATCATTTATTTATTTAGTGTAAATATTAGGTCTAATGTATATTATGTATTTGTAATGGAGATCTGATGTACAACGTCGGTATACGTAATGAAGTTGGTAGAGATACCTAGCGGTTATCTAACATATATAACATAAATAAATATTTTTTGCTGGTGTGACGCATTAAAAAAAAAACTATGGCGGCAAATTCAAATTTACATTTCAATCGTAAATCATAGTTTTATTAAATTTATTTTGCATAAATAATACTATTGAAATGTCAAAATATACATAGTTTCAAATGACAAATAAAAAATCATGTATCGTTAATTTTATTTTATTTAGTCATTTATGCCTCACACCAGATATCCTAAATACGTAACTGCAAAAGCTTTAGTATGAAAAAATATTCCATTTATTAGTCGATAGCTTAACTTATTCTTAGATAAATAGTTTATCTATAGTCACTTGAAAATGACAAGAATCAAAACTAGTTGTGCCCAGTATACGAATAGTTAATTAAATAAGTGTATTGTAATTTATTTTAAGATACAGTAGCGTTAATATTTTTGGATTCCTATAAAAATATACGTAATTTTATCTTCTGTAACATTTAGTGAACGAAAATTGCGTCGAGGATCTTTCAATGTTCATTATTGTATTTCATTTTTGTCTTCGAAGTGCCAAAATAATTTTGTATTAATCTATTTAGTAGGAATTGATCATCGACTCGTATAATTACCTCTTGAAGTTCCTTATTTTAAATGTTATGTTGCATAATTTCTGTTGACTTGAAAGGATCCTCGTCCAATTGTTCGTGTTATATGTTTTGTTAAATATTGTAAATACTTTATACTATTTATGTACCTAGCTTCACCATAGAACGTGACTTTGTTGGAAATCAATGTAAAAAAAAATGTAACACTCGTTTTGAAACACTCTGTACATCTTTTCTACTTCAGTATAATAGATATGTAACAAATTTTTTTTTATCGCCCAAATTGTTCCATTCACGAAGCATTTGTCATACATAAATACTAGGTAGGCCCAATTTATAGTAATGTAATATAATTAATTAATATTAAAATAGTAATAAGTGATGGAATACTTAAAAAGCTCGAGGGATTCTAGTGTAGACAATGATAATGTTTGTGTTTCATGATTGTTTTTGTGTGAGGAATTGTGTAATATTATTCAGTAGGTGGGACCCGTCTACCTATCAAATGAACGAAAGCGTTATTATAATTCTTTTGTACAATGTCGGCTATAGTGCGAAATGGATTTGCATCAAATAAAATTCTGTTACTGTAACGTGTTCCTTTTATTTTAATTAACCAAGCCTGTCAATTATTGGTTTGATTGCGAGTAGGTGAATATTTCCTTGATATATTAATAGAGTTCATCTACGCTCTACGCTCTACCTAGAAATGGAAGGATCCGGGTTGAATACCCGGCTACAATATTTGCTTAAGTTTCAACAACTCGTTGTGTGCTGTCCTAACATACGTCAATAGAAAGTCATTTGAAGCAGTTGAATGAGATATTTTTTTTGTTATACTACTACTTCGAGCCCGATAATAATATCAAAATATATTTAATTCTAAATAAAATCATCTCTTAATATGCCATTTCTGCCATGTTTTTACGGATAAAGTTTACTTTCTTGTTTATTTACAAACAGTAATAATAATAATAATTCGCTTAAAGCACTTTTGTAACGGACATCCGATGACAGAGGAATCACAATTATTCCACTTAAATACATATAACACACATCCACAGACCAAACGCAAAAATCATACAAATATTTGTACTAGACGGGTATCGAACCCACGACATTGGGCGCACAAGAAAGGATCACTACCATCTGCGACATCAGGCTTATCAAACTATATAAAGTATTGTGTTTTATATTTCTAACCGATAATATTTATACGAATAAAGTTTATATCAATTAAATTGATTTAAAACATTTCAAAGAAAAGGCACTTTAATGTATAGGCATCTATTTTATAGAACGAGGTTTGTAAATTCATACATTAAAGGCTATTTCCTATTTTCTACATGAAGATTTCTCCATTAAAAGTTGTTTCGTATAAAATGTCAAAAGATTATTCCTTTCAAACGAAATTAAATTACCTTTACGTGTGTCTGCAGTAGTTAAAAATTAAATACTATCAATATTACGTAATTATGAATAAATACCGCAATATCTGTCGCACAACATATTTATTCAACACATGAAATCAAATGCGCCTCGTAAATCTCCGTGGTGTTGCAAATGCCAACTGGCTGCTGGTCCATCTAGAAAGGGAAAAGTTAACCGTTTCCATACATTAAGCAGTTAAATTATCAATTTGCCTCTCATGGGTTTTGCAAACATTGCGAATAGGCATGCGATGTCACTGTATCGATAATTTTATTGGGGAATAACGGGGCTGGCTTAGACGTACGTTAGTAGCCTTCGATACGTGCGCACCACATCGGCTTATTGATTTCCAAAGAGGTGTACTTTATTTTTGAAAAAAGGTAGCTTATGTCACTTTTTGAAAGCAATAGATCTCTCGATTATAATCGACAATAAAAGAAAATTGACGATTGTTAATATACATTTTAGAAATTACCTGAAACAGCGTAGAATAGTACCTCCCACTGCACCAGGTGTCGTAAGAAGCGACTAAGGTACCAGAACCGATAGATGGCGGTGTATCAATCCGAAACAGTGCAGCTCAAATGCACAGGGCGAGAATGGGCAGTAGCATCCCCGTCGTGAAAGCTGCGCTCTGCGATTGCCAACACGCTTGCCCAGCGCAGCAATTATAGGCAGAAAACCTCTTTTCTTGGAGAGGCCTATGTCCAGCAGTAGGCTTTTAAACGGCTAGTGTGATGATAATGATCCGACACGTCAGAAAAAATTGAGATGGTAAAATAGCGATAAAGATGTTACTTGTACTTCCATTTGTAAATATTAGATAGATACCGTGGTTTTGAATACCGAATCTGTGTACCTACGGATACAGTTCTTGATTATGGTCACGGATATGTTGAGTTATCCGATGATTTAAAAGAAATTGTTACAGATATTAAAATTGTACGTTAAATGAATTAGGCATTTCTTTTATATAGTATAAATTTACCATTGCTTTTGTTTCAGATAGATTATATTTTCAATATTCTAAATACGGTTACAATTCGGTTCTCTACAACATCCCTGATAGGTACTTCTATTTGACTTATGACCCGTTCTTGGTGCTCTAATCAATAGTACACTACCGGTGGCAAAGAGGTCGCTAGGTTCGAAACAGGTTTGCTGTCATATCGCTTGATAAACTGCTACTTGAAGAATTTCTTTGAATGGACCACGTTGAGTTAATATTCAAATTGTATGGGCAGTGGTTGTATTAGGTTAATATGCAATCATTCATAACGGAACGATGCTAGAGAAAATATACACCTACGTGTTCATTTATTTTGACTGATGGAACCTGGATTTATTTTACAAAGAAGTAAATTATGTTAGGCAAAGGTTTTTAAAACAAACTTATATACATGTGTCTCTAAAGAAGTTTTAAAAATTAAAGCCTTAATTAAATAAATCCTAGCTCATTGGTGTATTTTAAGCTAGGATTTGATCGTTGTTTATTTTAATTAATTTATAATGTCTCAAATATATCTTAAAATGTATATACACATTCAGCCGATTCACTTTAGTAATCACTTAAATGATTTTATTTCATATAAATGGATCACCTTCGATTAATACATTTATTAAAACATGATTGTTTAGAAGTCAATATTAAGTATAAATATACAACCATTGATAGACTACATAGCATGCTCCAAACAAAAAAAATATTATTGTTAATTACAATTCAACATAAAACAGAAAGCGTAGAAGCCACGTTCAAAAATCAAGTCAATGAAACTTATTTAATTTTTGAACGCACAGTTTAGAAAATGTTATCCCAATCTCTACAAAATGACATCGTAACCTGCTTTCAACCCATATTTAGTTTAGGTAGACATTTCCTGCATATGCTTAGGTAGTACCTACAAAGGCACATATAAGTAAACTTAAAACGTAGAATGGTGCGTTGGTATTGAGAAGAGCCATGGTGTCGTGCCAAACAGGAAGTATGCTTGCAAGGCCGCCACGGGATGTGGGGTTCGCTCGGCTGATGTCCGATTTTCGACTTTATGGACCTCTATGTTATGCGAGTTTAAAATGTGAGCTTCTGTTTTGTTTTATACTTCAAATCATCGATAGGTCGGTAGTTTAATATATTTCTCATCTTAAGAGACTGATAGATATAATTTTATATTGATTATTATTACACAAATGAGGATTTTAAATGAGGATTTGCATTTTTTTCGTATATTACGTTTTAACTGAAAAACTGTCAGACCTACTGTCAATGTTACTAAGATTAATATTTTTGTACGTTTGTTAGAAATAAATCAAAAACTATCTCAGATTGATAAATAGCTACATTCCATATATATATATTTTAATAAATTTATTTATTTACTAGCAACACCACGCGATTTCTCCCGCGTAGTTCCCGTTCATCTAAGAATAGGAAGACAGAATATAGCCTATGAGAATGTAGCTATTTATCAATCCGTGATAGTTTTTGACTTAATTATAACAAATGTACAAATATATAGAGTATATAGAGTTTACGACAATTTTTATTTGACGCTCGTATTAGCACAAGATAATCACTTGTGCATTACCAACCTTGTGACTTGAAAATATTATGTCACATTACCCAGTCATTTCTTTGCGTCACTCACCCTTCAAACTGGGACATAAACAATGCGAACACTGCTATTTAGCGGTAGAAATACCTGCGGTACCTATGCAGTCGGCCTTTGTAAAAGGTCTACCCCGATTGAATAGAGTTTACTTTGAAAAAAAAGTCACGCAAATAAACATTGCTATGGTTCTTAAAAAAAAATAATACACAGTAAATACAAATTCTTTGCACCAACTGATGTGCCTAGAATAATAATTTGTGAACTTAAATTCTGAACTAACCTCCAAAAAGTCCTAGAGCCGAGAGACGATAACAGCATCCCCTAATGAAAATACCTAATTAAAACTAGTACCAAAATCGGATACCGCATCGTGTCACGAAACGGCTAACAAACTGCGTCTCACGTTGCTAATTAGGCCCTTAATTATAATCCTTTCATGGGAGCCTTAATTCTTGCATAAAACACTGCCTCTTGGCATAATTTTTGACCGGGTTTTGTTACCGGGATTAACTTGCTAGTTAACAACGGTGTGACTTTCCAACGGAATACCATTTGTTTT
>JACJUM010001610.1:6577274-6640397 GCA_020976665.1 Heortia vitessoides | reverse complement strand
GTGACAATTAAAAGGTGCATCAAACAATGCGGGCCATCAAGAGTTTGTTTTTTATAACAATAGTCACGAAATCACTTGTTTGTGTTGTTTGTAATGACAAAACCACCGCACTACTATGAATATTGCTGGGAGACAAGGCTGTCTGTACCCAACTGTCATAAATGCATGATTTACGCAATTACCTTGCAAAGACGACGATAAATTACTGTTCCACTTCACTATAGAAACATACCATAATACGAAGCCACCAGTGCAACGGTTATCACGCGATAACCTGACTTAATACTTTGAGATAAGATCGAAGTGATCAATTGTAAGGTACCAAGAATAAGTTGGCCGAGGTGCAAAGCCTGATTATTCACAGATATTGTCGGACCCTACCACCCGCTATCTTGAGGTGATGCAAAAGAAATTCTTCATGTTTTCCAAAGTATTTTTAATATTTACAAAGACTATTTTTTTTAAGTGAGGTGAGTTTTAAAATGACCGATCAAAACAGGCTTTAAATCAATGCTTATGGTATATTCGTCGTTCAAATCGAAGTTTTATTT
This sequence comes from Heortia vitessoides, assembly GCA_020976665.1. Taxonomy (NCBI): domain Eukaryota; kingdom Metazoa; phylum Arthropoda; class Insecta; order Lepidoptera; family Crambidae; genus Heortia; species Heortia vitessoides. The sequence continues at coordinate 6,639,846 of JACJUM010001610.1, read as the reverse complement.
AAATTTAACTGAAAGTCTACACACGAATTTTTATTTTGGTATCATAAAAGTAGACATTTTTGGGAATTATAGTAACAATTGTAAATTAAAAAAAATCATAATTTTTTGGAAGATCACATTAGTAAATATATGTATATATATAATATATAAGATAATATAAGTTGTTGTGCGTTTGTCTCGCCGAAACTTAAGAATGGCTTGGCCAATTTGGTTAATTTTAATCTTGGAATATTGGTGGAAGTTCAGGGAAGGATCAAATGGTGAGTAGCATAATTAAAATGTAATTGATCACAGCAATACGGTACAGAGTAGAATAGTACCTCCCTCTTTTCCAGGTGTCGTAAGAGGCAACTGAGGTACCAGAACCAACAGATGGCGTTATATCCATCCGAGACAATGTAGCTCAAATGCATAGGATGGGGATGGGTAGCAGCATCCCCATCAAAAGCTGCGCTCTGCGATTGCCAATACACTTGCCCAGCGCGGCAATTATGGGCAAAATTCCCCCTTTTATGGGGAGGCCTATGTCCAGCAGTGGACTTCCAATAGCTAATGTGATGATGATATTTATTATTATTTATTATTAACATACACCCATCAAGGTAAAATAAGGTTGTAAACATCGTCTTAGATTAAGTTATAAATCACACTGAGTATACATTAATCGTCATCTATATTCCACATGTACAAGATGGAAATGACATCCGAGCCGGCGGGTGATTGTGTAAGAATACCAGCCTAATGTCCTGTCAATCATCGGTCATCCAGACGCGATGTTCGGAATCCCAACGAGGTTTTTGTCTCCAATTGTTCCCTGCATACCAACTATGATGTGTCATGAGCGATGTGCGGCCACGTACTAAGAAATCTGTCCGTTGTTATCTTGATCGACGTGTGTACATTGATTGTTTATTCTCTGCTTTTAGCTGGGAAACCCCTGTTTGGTGGGATCTAGCTAGACTATTTAATTTATGGTTGCAACACCATTATCACAAGACGACGGGACAACTAAATAGTCATGTAATAATTTACTATTAAAAATATATATATTCGTTTGTTTTAATGTAAGATACTGTTTTGTCAAAGAACATAAAACAAGTTTTTCTAAAATGGGAAAAATTTGGCTGATTTGGACAATGAAACATCGATGTACTTAATTTTAAGTACAATAGAGTTTTCTAGCGTGATTTCTCGAAATTCCTGTATGAGTGTCAATAAATTAGCTATTTAAGTTTCAGTATAAGCCATCTTATGAACAAAAGGATATCAAACCCATTTTAAAATGGATTCCTTTGGTTTCTATATTAATTTTTATACCATCGTGTACGTGTTTTTCTATCTTCCTGTACTTCTGTTCTGCATCGCTAATAATTTTATATTATATATATTAAAACAGGTATTCGAGTAAATTCCCATTGGAATCTTGCTCATCACCATTTCATCAGGTGCACAAAAGCTGTCGAACCTAAATCACTCGATGCATGTGCTGATAAAAAAAATCGCACAGTCTGCGGTAGGCAGCGCGGGCAAATTTAGACATCCGATCAGCATCGACAGTTGATCGGTCACGTCGCAACCATCTGTTTGGACTGCTAATGATGTTGGTGTTATTCTGGCGCCTGGTGACGTCAGCTTGTACGGCCTTTAGCCTCCGAGGTTAGGCAAAACGATTCTCTTAGTTCATCAATCGTTTTTCGTTGATATGGTTTACGAATGTGAGTATTTGTGTGTGGTTACAGTCTCCAAGTGGAGAAGTTATTTCATATTGTTCTCAAGTTCCGGATGAAAGCTTTCTTGTGATCAGACGTTGTTTTTAGTTGTGCTTATTAGTGATATCTTAACGTAATGTAAGTCTTTTTGTCTTCTTCTGTATAATGTTCGTTAATGCTCGTATTGACTCTCAAATATCAAAAACAATGTAGGAGATGATATTGTGGACATAATTATTTATTTTATTATTATTTATGTATTTTTTTAAAGGCATTGAAACTGATATATACAAGTTGTATTCGTTGATGTGAATGGTATTACCATATGAAATGTTATTTAGAAATAAATGACTTTATTAGTATTACTATAATAATTTGTATTTTATTTTATAATATGTGTGTATATCAAATACTTCTACTAGAGGTATACCTCATACATAGCTCAACTGCATTACAAACAGCAGTGTCATCATGTGTGTTCCGGTTTGAAAGGTGAGAGAGGCAGTGACATTACCGGGTAATGTGACTTTATATCTACAAGTTTTCAAGGCACTAGTAATAAATATCCTTGTGATAATACGAGCGCATTTAGGCTGTGGTGACCCTTACGCTTTATTTGTCAATTAAACTAGTAAAAGAATTGTCCAGTGGCAGTCGTCTCATCTCCCTGGCGAATCTTGAAATAAAAATGTAATATAATGAATTAATAGTTTGCATTGCGTTTGTATGTATAATTCGAGATTGTTGAAGAGTTGTAAAATATCATTGATTATAGAAGAAATAACTAACTAGCGATATAGAGATCAGTATGAAATCAAACACCAAAACGCGTTTAATCAATGCCATCCATTAAAATTTGCAAATCTCACAACTAGTCAATAAACACAGACCAGAAATGGTAATACGCGCCAACACACCGCATAAGCCTTAATTAAATAAAATTGAAATGAAAACGCCAAATGGATTTTACGTGCTTTCATTAATGGCTGGTTCCGTATTATTTTCGAACATTTATTATTGCGTGTGTAATGCGTGCGATCGTTATTCATGTCCTGTTTAATAAGCTGCTTTAAAAACAACATGTTTTCATTAATGTTGGCGGTTTGGCTAATAATGTTTTGTTTTAGTTCGTGATTATAGTTCGCTACTATTCATTATTTGCCAACACGCTTGCCCAGCGCGGCAATTATGGGCAAAAATCCTTTATTGGAAAGGCCTATGTCCAGTTGTGGACTTTCAATGGCAGGTATGATAATGATGACTATTCATTATAATTGGGGATTGTCATTCTTGTACCTATTCTCTCGTAGTAGGTAAGATGATGTCTTTTCTGCGTCACTGGACCACGCTTGTATGTATCAAAAGCATATCACTAGTGCGTTACCAGCCTTGTAATACCAAATTACGACACATTATTCAGTAATTTCACGGCTTTTTTCTTCCTTCACCGGAACACAACAATACGGACGCTGCTATTTGGCGGTAGAAATCGATTAGAATGACTTACCAATACAAACGACTTTTGTATGAGATCGCGATTCTTTTTTTGTTTAACCGGAATCGATAGTAAGTTATGCAACACTATGATTTGAGCGATCCGTGGGCCAAAACTATCAAAATCTGTTCCCGGAACCGTAAAAAACAAACAGACATATATTTTTCCATTGTAATATTAATATAGACAATAAGACAACATAAGAATCAGATATGTATTGTTATGCCTTATTTAGGCACTTTTATTCATCTTTACATTTTTACTAATTACGTATAGATATATAAGAAAAATACTAAAGTGTATCGGGACAAACGCGCGACCACTTTCTAAATAGAAATATAGAACATTTTGGCTTTATCACCGATCGGTACAAGAACGCTTAGGATTTTTTGTATAGGAATACAATCAGTAAATTGTAAGCAAACGTCCTTTTAACACTTACAAATTTTGACACCTCAGACAGAGCGTCTGAAACCGCTCATTAAAGAGCTGATTAATAAAGAGCGGTCTGCCCAATTCTCTGTTAGTCCCGGAATAGGTTCTCCTATTGAACTTGAAACTCCTTTTGTAAAAAAAGAACATCTGAAAACACGAGTCACACTTATAGAACCGCTTTATAAATGTTTCCACTACATTTGTTAGGGAGTTTTAATTCCGTGTCACCGCTACATTCCGTCTATAAATAGCTTCTAGTGCATCTAAATAGAATACTAACTCTAGATAACAAAAACAACACACCAACGAACGTGTGCGATGCGATATAATTCGCAATTGCGAGTTCTGCGACAAAGACTTCTGATATACATTAGATAGGGGTTACTTTGACACTAACTGGTAAATTTGGCTCACATGAAAAAGTACCATAATTTTTCTTCTTTGTGTTCCTATGTTGCGATGCTACAACAAACTAACTACTTCTTTCGACATCTGTCATTCTAATAAAGCTACTTTAGACACCCGATGACGCCAATGATAGTGATTCTATCTAATGCACAAAGGGTTTGATCCCCAAGAACGAAGAACAAAATATTAATATTTGTGTTTGTCCTGTGTCTGGGTGTTAAAAACATATTTATAAGTATTGTATTTTGTAATTCGTCTGTTGTCTGATGTCCGCAACACAAATGCTTTAAGCGACTGGCCACGAGGTCAGGTAAATGTATGAGAATTTTTGTGTATATTATATTATTATTATTATTTGAGTGAGCATAATCCACCCATAAAAATTTGAGGTCCCGTAATATTGCGACGGGCAGTACGTTGCTAATGACAGTGGAAAAACACAGCTCAGGCTAGTCACGGAGAATGAAGACAAAAATAAGTAAATGCGTGGAATTGTTAACGAAGTGTTGAATTAAAATTCTGAGCAAACATTCACCCAGTTGCAGCGGGTTATACCGTGCCACCAGTTTTCACGACCTTTCTCTGCTCGTGTGATCATTGTATTTTATTGTGTTCTGTTAGAAAATTGTTTCGTTCGCACACATATTATTGTGCTTGAATATTTGTGCAGCTCTATCTATTGTACCAATGAACATATCAACGTTCATCATTCTTTGTTGCTGTAATTATTTTTCGCACCAATAGTGATTTCAGTCGACATTCATGTTTAATATTTGACAATAATTAAAGTCAGATAACATATCATACATTTACTTGATTCTAAGACAAGTACCTTAAAGTTACGGATAATACCGAGTTATTACGAATGTAAGTAAGACTCAGGTAAATATTTTTACACCCAGACACAAAACAAACGATATAAACTCTGAAATGTATACGTGTCAAATCATATCGTCGAAAATTTTATATCTCAACATCATCATGTTAACCATTGGAAATCCACTGTTGGACATAAACCTCCCCAAGAAAAAGGGAATTTTGCCCGTAATTGCCGAGCTAGGAAAGCGTGTTGGCAATTGCAGAGCGTAGCTTCGCGACGGGAATGCTGCTGCCCATCCCTGCCCTGTGCGTTTGAGCTGCACTGTTACGGATGGAAACATCGCCATCTGTCGGTTTTGGCACCTAGTCGCCTCTTACGACACCTGTTACAGGGTGCTACTATCCTGTTCTACATAAATGAAACCAAATATAAATGATATTGCTGACAATTTCTTACCTTTTCATAACAAAACGGCTTACTGATCGGGTGAAGAACGTATAAAATTTGGCAGCTCCTGATCCTGATTCCGCAGCTAGTCTACAAATAAGACTTATTTAGACCATGTGAATCACTCTGCGAAATACAGACACAATAAAAGTTAAAAAACTCTATCGAGTTAATATTCAAGCGATTCCACAAAAAAATGCTTAAGCGGGAATGCAATTTAAATACGTACGGAGAATTATTTGTTTTTTCATCAGCAATATATTACTCGAAACCCTTTAAATTCATTCTTTGGTCCAACAGTACGCATGGTACAGATTTAAAAATTCTATTTATTACTCTCTAAGTTGTTTACCAAACAATGTCGCCAAAACATTTGTTAGGGGAGCTCCGCGTAATTTTTTACGCGAAAAACACAGCAATGCGGTACGTTTTGTGAAAAAAAGAGAGATGAGAATAAACAGACGCGAGGAATGGCGAGAGGGCTCGAATTTTGAATACAAATGTAAATTAGTATCTCCACTAATTACCTTAGGAGACACGTACCAGTGGCTCCAGCTATACATCTTGCGGGCTTACCGAATGTCCGTTTTTTCACTGCTAGGCGAATCGTTCGACTATTTTTCTCATTAGCCTGGCATCAAAGAGTAATTTGTTGGTTGGCTGCTTTATAAGCGTGTAATTAAGAAATATATGAGGAAATTTGTGTTAAAATTGGACCATTACTTTTTTATTTTATTCATTGTTTATGTTTGTTTTACGAGATATACCGTATATTAACAGATTTAAAAATAACATTCTGTTATTTACACCGGCCTTAAATAAAGCCCTAATTAATTTTTTCATTTGACATGCAACAGCGCATCTGTTTTTAATATAAAATTATTAAAATCCTTAAGTTTTTAAATTAGGAGCATATCCTCGTCTATGATTGAGTCATCGAGTGATCATAATAAAATACTTTTTATATCTAGTAAAAAAGCAAAATGTAGTGTATGAAAAATTAAGCGGAATAAGGACTATCACCCATCCTGCAGGTCCTCAGGATTACTAAGCAGAAGCCGACTGCAAAAATGGCTTGACGAACCTTCCTTTCTGTGTCAATTTCAATTTCTAAGAATAAATATTTTAGTCTCTTTATAGGGTTCTAGTTTTGAATGAGTAACTATATATTTATAACACAGCGGACTAGCTAGCAGCCGCTGGGCCTCGCTGGATGTCCTTACAAAAGATCTTATTGAAAATCACTCGGGGCCAAGTCCAACGTCTGAAATGAATATTGTTAAACGGAACGTCAAAACTTACAGACTGTAGAACAAATTCTCAGCACCTCAACGAATTCCTGTGACGTCACATAATTAAGGATCGTTTCCACGTCTGCGTAGTCACGCACGAGCAACACACCGCTTACATATTTAACGCGTTGTTTGTCACCAACGCTATACTTTCAGCGCTTCTTCGCTACAACCTCGTTGAAATTATAATTCTTTTTTAATGCATTTACACAGCGCGATACGATATAAATATTTTCAGTGAGGTTGGGTACCGGCATTTCTATATTGCACCGCCTCCTCTACCAGGTGTTGCAAGAGGCGACTAGGTCGCCGGAACCTATTGGTGGTGGTATACCTAGAACTGCGAAGCTCAAGTGTAACAGGGCAGGAACAAGCACCAACCCTTGTCTTGTTGCAAGCCGGATTTCTTACGGCGCTTTGTTTGGCTTTCGGAGACCAATACAAGCAAGGATGCGGCAGGCCTTACCAATTAAGCAATTCTCAATTTTAAGAAAAGACGGTACTACCGCATGTAGCTTTTTTTTTTTTCGGATGAACCTAGTGCTGGACTACTCAGACGTCAATTCCAGCGCCACCGAACAAGAGGGCGGGGCCTCTCATAGATGAGAGGTCCGATGCCCGTAAAACAATCTCGCGTGCCCCGCGGCCACGGCCGCGCGTTAGCGCGGTCGCACTGGGCCGCGAGGGCTCGCGAGATTTAAGCGGGACCGACGGCGTGTCCGAGGGCGCCTCTAGAGGCTCGACCTAGGCTCGGCCGCCGTCGTTACTATGGATGAATTAAATCATATCAAAAGAGGACGGACAGATTGAGCCCGACAGCCCTAGGGCTGTCGGTTAGCGCTCGTGGGTGTGGGGGCTTCACGCGTTCGCCGGCGAACGCGGTGTACCGCTCTGTTGTACGAGTGCATGTGTAGTGTAAGTGATCGTGTTGTGGTGCCAGTGAGAGGGCGAGAAAGGACTGCGATTTTCGCGGTTGTGCTGTCGGGCGGGTCGTCTAGGACGTGACGCGGTCTGCGAGATCGGGCGTGGACGTTTTTCCGAGCGACGTATTTTGCGGCCTTGGAGATTAGTGGGTTGGGGTGGTTAACGGCCCCATCGAAGAAACGGCGCGACGCTTCTTTCATGTATTCGCGAATCGTGGGAAGGTCGAGATCGTGATGTAGGCTCACGTTGCGGACGTACCACGGGGCGTCGGTCGCCCTGCGCATGAATTTATTTTGTACCACCTGAAGGGTTTTAATATGACACGGGGCCGCGTGAGCAAACACGGGGCTTGCGTAAGTCATTACTGTGCGGATACAGGCCTTGTAGATAGTTCTCTTGTGGCGGAGGGACATCTTACTTTCGCGGCCGATGTAGTAGTTTAATCTACCTAAAATGTAGGCGGCCCTATTGCTGACTATTTTAATGTGAGGTCCGAACGTCATGCCGCGATCCAGAGTGACAGCACATGTAGCTGTTCGTCTTGTCCGTATAAGTACCAGTGCTGAAAAGTTGCTTACTGCTCAAAGTCGAAATTAATTACTCACATCACACCGACCATTGGAATTCTACTGATGAACATAAGCCTCTCCAGGAAAGGAGGTTCTTTTTTGCCCATAATCGCCGCGATGGGAAGCGTGTTGTCAATCGCAGAGCGCAGCTCTCGCCACCGGAATGCTGCTGCCCATTCCCGCCCTGTTGATTTAAGCCACACTATTTTGGATCGATATATCGCCATCTGCAGGTTCCAGTACCTTAGTCGCCTCTTACGACACCTCGTTAAAAGGGAGGTACTATTTTATTCTGTCGGCGCCTCACGGCAGTCTGCCGGTACCTCGCTCAATATATGATTCCTTTATTTGCGTGGAGGTGTCGGAGCTCTAAGGCACGTTAATATCTATGGTAAGTGCAGCTGAATTATCTTAAAAATGCGATCGCCACTAAACCTGCCCAGCGCGGCAGTTGTGGAAAAGAATCCCTCTTCTTGGGAAGGCTAATATTCAGCTGTTCTCAGCACAGCTGTAATGATCCACTGCTGCTATAATGATGATGATATTATTTACACATCATTATCAGTGTCTGGTGCATATTAAATAAAATATCAAACTAACTTTGCACTCCACTTTACACACAAGGGGTAATTTTGGAAAAAATATTCTACACGTGTTTTATAACTTTTAATGAAGAACCTTCATACTAAGTTTGATTTTAATAACTTCAAAAACAAAAATGTTTTATACTAATTTTGCACCCCCGTCTAAGCACCTTAAGGTGGGGATTTTTAAAAACTCCTTAGTGCTCCCTTATTTTATAGAAGGAAACCCTGTGCAAAATTTCTAGTTTATATTTTAGACCCTGCGATGATATCAGTTAGTCAGCTTCTCCTTTATATGTATATAGATTTCGTGTCAAGACGTTTGTTCGGGATGTAATTTTTGCTTCCTATATTAAGTATGATCGAACTTAAAACATTAAAAAGTTTGTATTTATATGTATGTGATAAAATAGTCAATATTTTTTTCAAACATATCAATATAGTTAAGGCACGACAACGTCTGTCGGGTTAGTGAGTTGTTTAAAAATTATAATAGTAAGAAAGGGGGTTTTTATATTATGAAGTCAGCATACGATCCTGTTGATGATAAACGTGACTGCAACCTACTCGTATTATCACAAAGATATCACTAGCGTGTCGCCAACCTAGTGAACTGAAGATATAGTGTTACATTTACCTAGCAACAGAAATTACTCATCTCTCACCCTTCAAACCGGAACACAGCAATGCGAACACTACTATATGGCGGTAGATATACGTGTGAGAGGGGTATAAATGCAGACGAACTTTTTAAGAGGCCTCTGGTAAGCTTTGTTAAATAAAATTATGCTATCAAATAGATAAGTATTTAGTATTATATAGTATATGATTATAGTATTGTCGTTACGTATAAAGGACTCAGGGTATCCACAGCCCCTCATCCGACGGAAGTGTATAAAAACGTTATCATCTTTTATTTTTCACGCTCACAATTTGCATGTCCCGTTTCAGAGATGATGTACTTTGAAATTATGCGCTGAAACTTATTTATGAGTCTGCGTACGTTAATGAAAGAATTTAATTAACTACATTAATGTAAATTCATGAATGTTCAGTGGATATTTAATTCAAACAAAACAATATAATAGAAACTTTTATATGCTTTATTTTTTTGAAGGCATGACTTTTCTTTTGTGAGCCAGGAATTGATCTCACTAAGAAACGATTTGGTTTTAATTTCGATTGGAAATCATAAGTCTATGTCTAAAGATGCCTCAAAGCATGTAAGAATTATTATTAATTATAGGTATATTAATGTGTTGTTTCTTATTGCTTCATTGGGATACGTTGTAGAAAATGTAGTAATTTACTTTGTATTCTAGAAAAAAACAACGGTCTTGACGAAAAACTATATTCAATTATAATTACCATATTACTAAAAAAATATATCGGAAATACTATTGTGATGTATAATTAACGATTCCTCCCCCCCGCCCTTTACCCCTGTAAATAGGAAACGCAATTATACGCAGGGACAGCGGTGGGATGTAAATCACCCGCCAAATTTAATATTTATTTAGAAGAGAACGTGCTGTTAATTTTTTAGTGAATCGCCGGTGGCCCATTTCGGTGATTAACTTTTAAATATGTTTGATACGATTTGACTTTGGTCGGTATTTTTATTGACACTTAACTATGCATATAAACTGCGACGGTTTATATTTTTAAAAAGGCTTTTTTCGTATATTGTAAATTTGATTTTGCGCTATTTGTCAGATAACACTGCACACCGCCAATAGATATTTTGAGTATGAAATTATATAAAACAAAACGTTTTAATAAAAAACATCATCATCACTCAAACAGCCGCAAAAAGTCCACTGTTGGACTTGTGGAGTTTTACCCATAATTGCTGCGCTGGTAGTGGTGGCATTCGCAGCTTCGCATTAGGTATGTTGCTAGGCATCCTTGGCCTGTTGCATTTGAGCTACCAGTATTTTGTTTCAGGTGGATATGCTGTCATCCATCAGTTGTGGTATCTTAGTCGTCTCTCACGATGTCTGGTATTAGGGAAAGTATTCTGTTCTAGCAGTACCACACAGCACTCAACTTACAAAACCACTCTCAACGTTAAAGCTCAAGCCGGTCCTCGTGTTAGCAATGCACAAAGATCTGCAACAGCAGGATACGCACCACATATATTAACGACAACAACAGACATTGTTATACCTCTAATAAAGACGCCATGTTTAATTCAAAACACACAAACACTCCAAAACGCAACATAACAATTTATTTTTGGCCGAGTGAAAAATTATCCGTGGCGTCTATAAACATTTCATTAAGATTCCACAACTAACAGACAAACTGCTGACTAGAAAACTGATTCAAAGCAAATCCAGAACAAATCATTTGTACCGCAATTTAATCTGACTTGACAAATACAATTCTATGTACGAGGAATTTTAATAGAGCGCCCGAGCTGTTTGTAATAAATGACGAAACAAAAATAAGGCCTGAATACTTAATGGCCACAAACGATCGCCATTTTAATGTAAAATATGCAATGTTTCCTCTGTTTGAAGGAATTTTACTTATACTATATAGTTTATTTAGTTTTTCAGAAAACCTTGTTAGAGATTTGTCTTACTCTGTTTTCGTGATTTGTAACTTCCTGGTGAAGCACTTTACTTGGTTTTATCTTCATCCATCCTTCTCTTGTTATTTGATGAGTATTTAAAATGTATTAATATATTATTATGCAATAAGTTATTGCTTAAAAAAAGATGTTAAATCAAATACGATTTGAGTTAATAATTGCTAAATATGCTACCAGACGTTTTTGTACTTTAAACATACATGCGTAGATCGTCTGTATGATTGGTGCCTCAGTATTACCTACATATTTCCATCGTTAAATTGCAGTGTTCGCATTTCTGTGTTCCGGTTTAAAAGATCAGAGGGGCAGTGAAATTACTGAGCAATGTAACGAAATTTATTTCAATTCACAAGTTTTGCAACGCGCTAGTGATATCCTTGTGATATTACGAGCGTCTATAGGCTGGAGTGACGCTTACTATCTCGAGTACTGTCGGCAGAATGTTAGACTTCCACTGCAATAGGATAGATTGTATGGGGCTTTTGTTCAAGCATTCGATTTCGCGTATATACTTCCGTATTATCACAAGGATATCATTAACGTGTTGCCAACCTTGTGACTACATAACATGACGAGGTAATTTCACTGCCTCTCTCAACTTTCAAAAAAGAGCACAGCAATACGAACACTGCTATTTTATAGTAAAAATAGGTGAGTGTGAGGTACTAATGTGGACGAGCTTTGTACGAGGTCTACCTCGTGTAGAAAGAAGTCTACCTCCTATGCCTTTGTGACGACGATGAATCTCTTATCGTGATTGCAATGCATTATTTTTTTCCTTGTTTTATAGAGGAAAAACCTCTTATAAAATGTGGTAAATTACAACGAATTTAATATTGATAATCGTACTGAAAAACTCCTGCATAATTATTCCCGGCTTTTAAGCCGGTACCTAATATTGTCACCTCAACGCTCAGTTGATACGTATCATTATCTTATCATTAAATTTTCAATGCCTATTTAGATTTTTTTTTAATTCAAACTTAGTTAACTTATTAATATAAAATTATTAAACTAGTATCTCTTCATTGAATAATATTGTCAAATTCGAATAACAACAGGCAGTTGAATCTGGAGCGATAAACAAACGTATTGTGGCGACGTCGAGCCCACAAGCCGCCGGTACATCAAAGTGCCGTAAACCCACCATTGGGGCAGAGACGAAACTCTTATTTGCACATCCCACGTCTGGTTTGAAGATTGCTCTTTGATTGCTCAAGCTACAAGCTCCAAGTTATCGCTAATAAACCACATCATATATATTTTTTTTTGTTTAAAAATAAAATATACAATATAAAAAGTCACCGGAATAACTACCAATAGTAGAATACTTCATTCTAAACCTTATTTTTCATACATTTACTCTATCGATAACCGTCTTCTTAGAAACCTATTGTAAGGTTATGTAAAATAGGAATTGTTGACAAAATAAACATGGAACCGTGTATTACATTGTAATCCATATTGCTTTATACATACTCAGGGCATCTCCACATTGTTTCCACTTCTTGTTACAACACCTCTATGGTTTTAAATTATAGCCAGTGGATTTCATATTTGCAATGTTAGATGAACCATAACCATATAAAACATTTAAGTTCTATACGTGGTATAAACTCGTAACAGTAGAATGCGTACGTATTCGGAGCTATGCGGAGTTTAAGGTTATTTTTTAAACTTCACATTTACACATAATCGGGTTACGGATTAAAACATGAACAATAGACTGGAATAAAATATATAAAATGTTTTTATCGTACAAAAGTACCGAATGGAAAAACAAAACGTATTTACCATACCGTTATTTATCCGAATTCAGTTGAAGCAAATATAATCCGCGTTAAATCCCCATAAAGATCCGACGGCGGAGCACCAGAATGAATAGACCAGCCCACATTCAGGCAAGCTCATGAAAAGAGCGACCAAAAACGAATATATTCCAAGAGAGAAACGACTGAAATACATAGCCTGGTAGCCAACTTTGATGCTCCTACGCTGGATGTGGTAACAAAGTGTGACGTTGGATATTATTTATGCTCAAATTGTTATTTGTTATTCAATAAAATTTGGATCGTAACTCTATTTATAGAGCGATGATTGAGAACACGATTTGTGACTCATAAGTCACGCGTTCGTTTACTGTGTCAATAACATATACTTACTATTTGGGTAGGTAGGTGTGATGATGGTGTTGTAAATAAAAGTTACACAATATATATGTATTTAAAAAATGTATGACATTTATGGCATTATCCGAAGATAGCTATTATTGCTAGCATATTAATAAGAAAAAAAATCATTTGAAAAGGTTCACGACAATTACTTTTAAAAATATTTTATATAATTTTTAACTAACACATGATATCTTAGTTTCTATAAATTTTTATAGCAATTTTCTTGTGGTTTTTATAGTTTGAGGTCTTGCGTAAATAAAATGAATATGTCAATCAATATTTTTTAAACTTAACAGTGGCGACTATCTTAGATATCTATAACTAGTCTAGTCTTTGATATTGATAACAATAGTGGTATAATAGTAAATATTGATTAGAACAGTAGGTATAGTGGAAATTTACTGGTGTGGTAGACAACTAAATCGGTTTTTACTGGGAGTTACGGATATTCTATACATATTACGGATATTCAAGTAAATTAGAGATATCCCTAATTCCCTTAGTTATAGCCTTGTCGATTAAATGCACGTAAATTTTCGACTTGTTGCATTTGTAATTGTCAGCATAAAGTCCTTAAGAGAAACAAAACAAGAAAGTTACTCGAAACATTAGATATTCCAAGTTAATTTTTACCATTAACAGTCCCCCCATTTTATATTCTAGTGTTTAAAATAGTATCTTATGAAATTGTATTTTTTAGTTATTATACAAATTCGAATTTAATGATCATAATAAATATAGGACATTTGTTGGGTTTTTAATAAAACTGATTCAAAAAGGAAATGGTTTTAAACCGAATTTTTATACATGTCTTGCACATATAATAATTTCAACATGACTAGAATATGATAATGATTATAAAATATGATAAATCAATCGCCCGACTGTCAGTTGAAGTATTCGTTATTTATTGATGGCGCCCGGAGTAAAAACGCATCCATCCAGAGACTCGTACATCCTTGCTGGCTAAGCTACAACGCAGTGGAAATACCTCGACAAGAAAATAGAAATATAGCCAGAAACGGAGTAAACATGTTTACCGAGTCCGGGCCCGATTAAAAACTGACGAATAAACATTTATTATTCATTGGTTCCTATATAAATATCGTTTGTATCACAATTTTAAATAGAAACGTTCCTATTTGGACGTGTTTTTGATACAATGTCATTCAAATTTTCATAAATCAATAACAATAATTATATATGGTATTTAATCAAATATTTATATTTAATTAAAATTATAGTAAGCTATTTTAAAATAACATAAATAAATAGACATCGATATTAACAATAGAATTCATTGCATTTTCCAAAAATAAACAACTCACTACGGGTCCACAACAAAGGTTTTTTTAGTTGCATGCTAAAATATTTTATTTCTTCCCATTTAATTAATTTATACAATAAACAGCATCAAGCAGGTTCTTTCAATATCTTGGGGATTTCTGTATGTTCCGTATGAAACATATTTTTCGTGTGATACTGGGAGTGGTATTCTACCAACCAGGAACCAGGTTTCTATACTAATCTACTGGTAGAGAGGTGACCTGTGTGATGACAGATGGAGGTATGAACAGATGGACATATATCCATCTGAAACAAAGCAGTTCAAAACCAACAGTTTGGAGTTAGGTACCTGTATTCCCGTGAGGTACAGCGAAACGCTTTATAAATAAATAAATAATGATAAATTTAATAAATTCCCACAACATTTTATACATTGACGTAATGAAAGTCAGACAACAGAGGAATCAGAAATATACAACTTAAATACATATATTTAACTTTCAGACACAGACATCATCATATTATATTTTTTCCTGGGTGGGGATCGAACCCACAACCTTAGCACATAAGATACGATCACCACCATCTGCGCTTTCAGGCCCGTTATTATGTTTACCAATCAATGAGTACAAATTGATTGAATTGATTGATCTATATGATACAATACGCCAATGTCCTGCAATCTTGTCAATATTTTATATATCTTATAGTAAATAAGTAATTACCCACGTCAATATATAGGAAAACTAACGTCGTTGGTAGGAGTTTTTCGTAAAATAGCACACTGTATACCCCGAAAAAAAAATTAAAGTAACTTTGTATGATGCCTTGGTGAAATCACACTTAAACTATCTTATCGAGATTTGTGGCTCAGCTGCACCCACAAACCTTAATCCATTGCAGAGATCTCAAAACAAAGTCATTAAAAGCCTTATTTCAATATCCCTTCCACACACCAACTTTTCGTACTCGAAAAAAACTAAAATATTTAATCTATCTCAATTATACAAATTCAATACATGCATGTTAGTAAAAAAATTAGTTTCAAATTTTGTCAAAAGTAATACAAGACTGTTTATAAAAGACAACCCCCACAATCTCCGAACTAAGAATAAAGTGCAACTATCAGCACCTAGAACTCTCTATGGAAAGAAGACTGTACTGTTTGGAGGAGCACAGCTGTTCAATGAGCTGCCTAACAATATAAAGGAATGTATGAGTATAAATATGTTTCAGAATAGGCTGAAATTGTATTTGGAGTCGAGTACCGGCTAATTTGTATATTAATTGTTATAACTGTAATATCCCATTGTAAATGAATGTAGATTCGTATGAGAATAAAGATCTTTAAACATATATATGTGGTATGAAGACAAATATTCTATAAGGACAACGTAAAATTAAAATGAGGTGTTGAAAGTTAATTGCCAAAAATCGTAATTGCTCTTGAAAAATGTAATAAATATTCTCGTTCAAGTAAAATGCTTAGCATATTTATTTTTTTTATTAATTGCTATTAATATGCCTATTAATTGCTTTTTTAAATTAGGTATCTTGTTTGCCCCATTCGGGGAATTGGCCATACATTACCGAAATTAGCCACTGCCCGAATTTTTATAATTTATTGTATAAATCCGCCCTGGAAATAATCTGGGGTATTTTAGCAATTTTTCGATTTCATCTAAATGTCTATGATTTAAAGTTATAGCGAAAAACTATTTTTGTTTAGAATGTATTAAATTGTTGAAATAAAGAATAGATAAATTATAAATAAAATGCACTGTTATATTTCTTGTTCTATTCCTCACATGCGGTAGATCTCATACTAATTTCGTTTGCTTTGATCTCTCACCTATTTCTACCGCCAAATAGTAATGTTCGCATTGCTGTGTTCCATATTTAAGGTTAAGGCAAACAGTGAAATTACTGGATAATGTGAAATTATATATTCAAGTCACAAGGTTGGCATCGCGTCGATAATATTCTTGTGATATAACGAGCGTCTATAGGCTGCAGAGACGCTTACTATAACGGGGTTTATTAAAAATAAAACAAAAAAATACCAAATCCTTATTCCTTTAACCTACGTACATACTTACGTTATTCAAAACCACCAGAACTAATCTTGTAGAACCACGAAAATTTTAGATAGCTATATGTGAAAAATTACCAATTACAAAACGTTATAAGCTTCATGCTAACATAATAAAAAGATTCAACCAATTTTGAACTTAATGTTCATTGTAATAAATGCCTATAGAAAATTTGTTAGATTTCTGTAAGTTGATCACTAGCTTTCGTGAACCACGATAATTTTATGCATATAGATATAGATAAAAGACCATTATTAATTAATTCTAGTTTACAAATTAAGTATAACTTTTAAATATAGTATATTTATAATTAAAGATGTCATTATGTATAGGCATTATGGTATTTATGGCAATATTATTTGTTATTAATATTATTTACATTTCCAGGGTTAATAAAGCATATTATGTAAAATATTTTGTGTTTAATATCATGAAGTCAGCAAACAAGCATACGGTCCGCTGGATGGTAAACGTGACCGCAGAGACGTTCGTGTTACCACAAAGATATCACCAGCGTGTCGCCAACCTTGTGAACTGCTGTAACTATGCCACATTTATCCAGTAATTTTACTGCCTTTCTCACCTTCAAACCGGAACATAGCAATGTGAACAATGCAATATGGCGATAGAAGCGGTACTGATAAAAATAAAGTAAAATAACCATTAAAATAATTAAAAAACACGTTGACTGTTGTCGTTTTCATCCAGCTGTATTAAAATACTTTAGGAGATGATACAATTACGATAACATAGATTTAATAGTTATGCAGTCAGATAAATGAAGTCTAAATATTTTTTTTATTCAAATAGAACATTTGAAATGTAAATAAAAATATATGTTGAAAGTCTCCATTCAACTAATTCAAAATTTGCGGGTTCATAAAATCCTTTGAGATTTATATGCTTTCCCATTTTGAATTCACCTAGGCTCTTTATTTAGTAATGGCACGTGGGTAGATACTTAGTATATTATGCACAAGAATACTAGAGGGCACTTAAATCGACAAATGGCGACTATGCAATTGACAGTGTATTAAACAGCTCCCTGCATGCCAGGAAAATGGTAAAACAATGTAAGAGAGACTTCACACCGAGTCATTAAACGCAGCACGTTTTTAATAAACAACATATACCTAATTATGAGCAAGTATTCATATTTCCAGTCGAAAAGCAATAGTACGTCTCTTCCATAACAAAGAAAATGATGAATTAGAACTACATCAATCTCCATGACAAATACACTGTTGAATTGGAAAATATTAGGTTATATAATGTGACGTAATGTAATATTAGTTGGAAATAAAGACGATGGATTTGATGGCACTTTTAACACTTAAGCGTTTTTATCAAGTGTCGTTGGTTCGATACCACGCTGGACAAATATTACTTAATAAGAATTTTTAAAATTTTGAGATGGAAGTATTTTGATACTGTGCTTCGAAAATTGCTAGTTCATACAATTAGTATATTAAAAGCAGAGATAAACATTTGTATGTTACCAATTAAAGGTTTCATCAAAAGTAATTAACTATTTAACATTCATTAAATGAGTTTGAAAGATACCATATATTATTTTCGATAACGGTAATTAAAAAAAAATTGGCGTAGAAACTCGCGACAGTTTAATTTAAATGTACAAGCCCCCTAATGGGAGGGTGACACGGAGCCTAGCAGCTTGGCAACTATAACTTTTTCTTTGATAGAGTTCGAAATTTGGTATAAATCCGCGCCAGCGCCAATGCGGGCCCGAACGCGGTAACGTATGGTCGCTCCGACGAAGCAAACTGAATTTGTTGCTTTGCAAATTGCTTTTTTGAGAAATGAAGCTCCGAGTTAGATTACTGCACAATCAGAGTGCCTAAATTGGAGGAGGGCAATTAGATTGGTATGTTAGACTATAACGGATTTATAGTCTCTTACTAATACAATAAACTATCTCTATGCACCAACTTCGAACGCGTGGCTTCGTAGTCGATTTAATGGGTGAAAGGTTTTCTTCTTCAGTGATCATAATATTTCACCAAATCGCTAAGCTAAATACTAATAAAACACTTAAATATATATCCAAATATATATTTAAGTGTTTTACGAGAGATGGAAAGTATGGAGGAGATATTACCGGAGAGTGAAAGCTGGAAATAGTGTCAATGGAGTCTGAGATTTTATGGCAGCTAAAACGTGTCAAATAGGGAGCGACTGGCTGTTCATAGAGGTGTGTTGGTTCCAATACTGACATGTGGTTGTGAATGTTGCGTATGGCAGAAGAAGCACGCGAGTACAATAAAGCTGTTGAAATGAGAGCACCTTAAAGTATATACGGTTTGGATTTAAGAGATAGATTGAAGAACTGTGTGATAAGAGATCAATGTGATGTAAAGGATGTAATTATGACAAAAATACAGATAGGAATGTTGAGATGATTTAGACATTTAGAAAGAGTAGATATAAGTGGAATAACTGTTGTAAGAGTTGGTATAAGACGACCTAGGCAAACAAACCTTAACTAGGTAGAAGAGGTATTAAAGGAGGGTCAGGTCAGAAGTACTAAGAATAAACGAGCGTGTATGAAAGGTATGCCAAGATTGTAGCAAATGAAGATCCATAGTCTCTGCCTACCCCGATAGGACACACAGAGGTGGATATATGTATATTTATATTTAACTACAATCATTATCATCATACCAGCCATTGAAAGTCCACTGCTGGACATAGGCCTCTCCAAGAAAGGAGGGTTTTTGCCGTAATTGCCGCGCTGGGTAAACGTATTGGCAATCGCAGAACGCAGTTTTCACGACGGGAATGCTGCTGCCAATTCCCGCCCTGTGCATTTGAGCTGCACTATTCCGGATGGATATACCGCCATCTGTTGGTTCTGGTACCTTTTTCGCCTCTTACGACACCTGGTGCAGTAGGAGGTACCATTCTACTCAGCCGGTACCTCACGGCATATTTTACTAAATATAATATATATTTCACTACGAGTATAATAATAAGCCCTAAGTATACAGGACATACTTTCCCCTGTGCCAGGGTAGCCCTGTACTCTGTGCGTTGATATAATATGTTCATTTGTTATTATCACAAAAGACGTAATGAGAAAATAGCATATATAAGTATGTTGATTGATTCTGTATGAACGTTATAAATCAGTTATTTGCAGTCTTAAAATATACCTTTTTAATATATGCGATATCAGGTGTCGTATGAGACTACTGATGTACCGGAATCGACAAATTGCGGTATATCTACCTAGAACAGCATAGCTCTAATGCAACAGCTAAAATGATAGTTTTAAAGGCAAATAAAGGTAAATTTTTATTCTTCTTAGGGAGGAGGTGTGGTGAATGATGATGATATAAGGCTTCTTTTAACACTAATTTGTGTTACGACGTTTTTATTGATATCAGGTTTTCATACAAGTGTTTTTAAGCCACTAGTTTTATTTTAGGTTGGTATTGTAGCCAAATATGATTTATAGACCAATTATTGTCACGATATCGAGACGCAATAATGAAAATAAATTTCATATATTTTTTTTCCATTTTTTCTTCGTCCATAACTCGCAATGGCGTCCTAGGTATTCCACAGTTCTAATACAAAGTTGCAAGAAATTGTTTTTATCATATGAGATATCTAGGCTATTTGTCATGCCCATCCCGTTTGCAATACCTATACGTCCGAAACACAATATTTATATATTTTCAGACTGTTTCATACTTCGTTCGCGACGTCCGCTCGAGTTCCACTACTCTCATCCAACGGAATAAGAGCCGTGACAATTCTTAATATCTCCTCGTTTTGTTTTATAAAATACGAAGGGAAGCTCAAGTTACGCTGGTCAACGGTGTGCGGAATATGAATAATGCATTTTTGTTTTGGATTTTTATGAGCAAACTTTTGATTATTTTCAGTTCGGTAGCGGATAGGTAGGGAAATATTAAGGGAAGGAGACTCTTCGATGCCCAGCCAAAGTAATTGTGGGAATTCGCAGTACATAAAGTTGAGGATTGTTTCGCCATAATTCTGCAAGGAGAAAGTTATTTGCGGTTCATTTGTAATTTTGCACATACATTTTGTAAAGATAAGTGTGTTACGGAGTTGGCCGTTGTTCGAAGTTGTTCATTGTCGGAATGAGGATCACAATTATTTTTCTAAACCGGCTGATTCATTAACAAAAAACAAGTAAAATATTTATTTGGCATTTTCAATGGTTGTGTCTTATCACCATAATCGTTATATCAGCAGTAAGAAGATGCTGATGAAGAGAATGCTGATATCTTTTGCATTACCCCTATCGCCTCTCACCTGTTATAGAGGTAGGTACTAAATCTTTTAAACAAGAGTAATTTTCTTACTATGTTTTAAAACCAGCAGTTGTAGCAGGAAAATAATTATTATAATTTATACTTATAAAAAGCACCAATAAATTTAATTACTGTAGGTAATGATTTTTTTCAATATATAATCTTTAATTGTTATGTTTCGCTTTGTATGCTAATTGTATTTGCTAAATATATACATCTAACTATAACCTAAGAACTTTTGTACTCCATTGTTTATCGCAGACAAAGAATTATTCTTATTATTGTTATAACAAATATTCTTTGCAATATTTACGCGTAACTGACTCATGCCTTAAACGTCGAGTGGGCACTTTACATATGGTCATTTATGTACTCGATATAAAATTCCCTTGATTTATGTACCGTGTGTTATTTTTAGTTATTCCATACATCACGCAATAACTTTAAGAGTAATTGTTTTCGTCGAAGCCGCCCCCATACATCAGAGAGGTGCCCAAGACGCAATAAAAACTACAAAAATAAGCGATAAATCGAGATAGCAACATTTGTCATGTACCCGGTATTGTTTGCCTGCTTTTGTCGCGCGTCAAAAGTAATTGGGTGGACACGACTTGGGTTATGCCTTTGATAAGCTAAAAAGTATAAGACTTATTTTAAAAATACTTAAGAATTATGTAATCATTTACTTTGTTATATTTCAGAGACTGTTTCATCCAGAAGCTGTTTATCAAGAATCAAATTACTTTCTCAAAGCTTTATATACTTGGTCATATATAGTACATGCATTACTGTTACTAAGTACATTTTGTGTACATATGTTAATTAAATTCTAAAAAGATAAAATTTATCGGGAGTCTGAATAGTAATATGAAAAATCTTTAAGTAATTTTTTATGACATGATACAGATTGATTGCGTCAGCAATATTAAGAAATAAATGTATTTTAATTATCTTTTTCCATGTCGTAAGGTACCAGCAGAGTTGAAAAATAGGTCCCCTGTACCAGGTGTCTTAAGAGGCGACTAAGGTTCCAGAACTGACTGATCGCGGTATATCCATACGAAACAACGTAGTTCAAATGCACAGGGCGGGGTTGGGCAGCAGCATCCTTATCACGAAAGCTGCTCGCTGCGATTACTAACACGCTTGCCCAGCGCGGCGATTATAGGCATAAAGTCCAGCAGTGGACTTCCAATAGCTAATATGATGATAATGAGGTACCGATAGAGCAGAATATTACCTCCCCGTATATCAGGCGGGATATCAATTCGAAACAACGGAGATCGACAGCAGCATTTCAATGGCACAAGCTGCTCTCTGTGATTGCTAACACGCTTGCCCAGCGCGGTATTTATGGGCACAATTTCCCTTTTCTTGGCAATGCTTATGTCCTGCAGTGGACTTCCAATGGCTGATATCATGGTGATGATATTTCTCCTATCATCAAACCGAGTATAACTAGTAACTCATACCTGACCTTTTTTTTCTTTTCTTTTTCTCATAAGCACGAGTGATATTATTACGAGACATCATCGAATAAGTCACAATTGAAAACGTGGAACAAGTAAGGTACTGCTTGCAAAACCATTCAAATAGATTTAAAAGAATACGAAGAATAAAAAGCTAAAATATTATGAAAAACAAGTCAAATCTACATGCAACCTTACAAAATAGACCGCTACCTGATCCCGGCATTATTACCGTAAATCTAAGCCCGCGTCCACACGCTGGATAATTGTTTGTCAGTCTGTCTGTCGCAGCAGTTAGTGCTAACACCGGCAGATCTGATAAACGCTGTAAAGTCACTCTCACGCGAATTTCCTTGCTTGCTTAAAACATGCAACTATCTTCATGTTTCGACGCGCTCTGTAATGGCATCGTTGATTTATTTAGGACTTGTTTACTTGAAATCTTAAGTTATTGAAATTTCATAAAAAGAAAAATGTTACTTAGTTATTCTATTCTGTTATATTAAGTCTTAGTGTTATCCAGACGATAACATTAAAATTTTTATTACACGTAGTTCAGACAGAATTTGTTAGCAATTTCTTTTTTATTTGAAACATTTTTTGAAACAGGACGAATTTTCAAAACTACACATTTCATTACGAATCTCGTCACAGTTAAATAAATAACAAAGTGACATTTCCACTTTTGCAATTTTAAGCAGGAATCGCCATTAAAGTAATATGAAATCCAGTATTTGTATTTTTAAAATTTACGACTTACCGAATCGGTTACAGCGAGTATTCACTGCTATAAATTACGCTGCATGTTATGGCGACAGGGCGTCTAGATGAAATGTAGAACTTGTACAAAATACTGTTATATTTTTAATGCGCGCAGTTTTTGTCAATAATTTTATGAATCAATACAAAATATATCCATTCGAAGCTTAAATTCTTATGTAAAACAAAACACAGTCGGTATATAAAAATATCACATAGCTATCACTATTTATTTTCATAAATGCATCTTGTGTTAGATAAAAAAATTTAATTTAGAACAGAATTTCTTTTCAATTGTCTATTTATCTGCAATGAATGTACGTTATTCAAAGTTCGTGCTATTAATTGAACATAATAACAATAAGAATAGAGACTATTTATCAAAAGTATGTTTGCCACCAACTTAATGTGATTTCGTTTATGGCACTAAATACTCGTTATATAGAAATATTATTATTATAAAGAAAGAAAAGGTTTAAGCATATCTATCACCGGTAAAAATATTTTTTATTCGAAAATCATATTATGAATTACGTTTACAGTATTAATTAAATAAAATTGATAAGTGATATGTCTGTCACTTGAGTCTGCAGACCCAACAAATAACGACTGTTGAACTTTAACAGTTTCTGACTCATATACTGTCAAGAAATCTAGAATTTAACTTATTTTTTTAAACTTTCTTGCTTACAAAAACTACACTTTTAACGGTTTTAAGACGTGGTTTAATTGTTTCTTTTTAATTTTTTGTAAAAAATGTTATATGTACTAATTGTAACTTTCAAATATGGCCGCAAAATCACCTAAACTCTATGCTAAAAAATTTTTAAATTAAGAAAACCGCGTTTTAAAGCCGTTAAAAGAGTAATTTTTTTAAGAGTAGTAAACGCGTAAGTGTAAGAAAATTTTATACGAGTTTCTATATTAGTTTTTATTTAATTTCTCTGTCATCGGTCATTGTCAATAACCTTTATTGAGTAATTAATATTAAGATTAATTAATAATATTTATGTGCATGCTTTTAGTAGTAAAAGATGCAAGAATCTTGAAGTAAAACCAAAACAAGCCCATGTCAAGTAGCTACCGTACACGCGAGACCGAAATTCACCCACCAATACTCGCAGATTGAACGATTAAACAAGTAATTAAGTATTGACGCTTATTCTGTCGTGGCGACTCTCAAATTTGCATGTTAAACGAAGTTTAACTTTAGTTTTTGTTTTGTAAACCTTATTGAGATGCTGCCTTTTCGCGTGCGTAGCCTCGGGGACATTTGCCTTCGCCATATTATCTTTGCACCTCGCGTAACCTTATTGCATGCTGTTAGAGTTGGAAATTGGATGTGTGAAGTGCAATTGTGCGATTGTAAGGCTGTGATCGACTTTTTAATTGTGTTGTTAATGTCAGTGTTAAGGCGTAGAGATCGCTTGCTCAGATTGTGTGCGGTCGATCCGGTGTGAATTCGAATTTGATATGTAGATTTTCGTTACCTATATCAGTAATTGCATTCCTATTAAGTATGTGCTTTTAGGCCAATTTTATAGGAAGTCTATCGATTAATAACAATCACATCATACAAATATTTAAGCTGCGATAGTGCGTCTGTCTGTTAACTGGTCACGAAGGCTAAGCGTGTATGATCGTTGGAGACGTAAGAAAAAGGGGCAGTTTTGATCCTGGGAGTGATATAAAGCGAAGTCCTCACGGGTAAAGTCACGGTCGGAAAGTCTATCAGTAGAAACAGGACGTTTACAATTACGATAGATGTGAGAAAGAAATTGAAAGCGTAAGTTCGTAGCGCAAAAATAGACAGCCATTGGAAGTCCACTGCTGGATATAGGTCTCCCCAAGAAAGGTGGAATTTCGCCCATTATTGCCGCGCTGGGCTAGCGTGGTGGCAATTGCTTTCGCGACGAGATGCTGCTGCTCATCTCCACTCTATGCCGCAATCTGTCAGTTCGAGTACCTTAATCGCCTCTTACGACACCTGATATAGAGGGAGGTACTATTCTACTCTACCAGTACCTCGCGACAAGTGACAGCGCTGTAAATCACGCCACACCATTTACTCAAACCTTCTTGGATTTTTTCTTATTTATAACAGGGTGTAAAAATAAAGTTCAGTCTTATTTTTTTTTAATTAATAATAATGATAAACTCCCACAACATCTCATATATTAACCTGACTCCATGGTAAGTCGCTTGAAGCACTTGCGTTACTATCACCAGACAAGAAATCACAAATATACTACTTAAACACAAATACGAGTATATAAAACTTATACTAAAAGTATATTATGAGTATTCTACAGAAACAGTAGAGAAAAAAATTGGGCACCTTTTAATTAACCAAGCTACCTATAAACCGTTACTTAGCCGAGAAGGGCATAAATTACGTACTTACGTCAGTAAGCCATATAAAGCGTGCCCAATTAGCAGATGAGGCTATATTAGACCCCCGGCTATATATCCTGTTTTGAGGGGCCCATTGATTGCCGGTTAGCGGGCGGTGGTCAAGCATTAAAATATTAAGGGCTTTAATCTACCATGATTGAATTTGCCTTCCTCCGAACGAGTGCCTAACTCGGTAAGCTATGTATCATTGTCGCGTACTACGGGTTTTCGATTAAATAGGAGGAAATACGATTTCACTCTTGTGACTCGATAGGGTGAACAGGATACTACGACTTGACTTAATTTAGTGAATAGAAAAGTAATAATAGTAAAATAAGCGTTAGACTTTAACTTCCAACATTGACCAATAGAAAGTCATAATAAGAATGTAAAAGACTAGATACTAAAATTATTTGTCAAGATACATTACGGTATTTGCCTGATAAATTTGGCTAGAAGCATTTCGAAACAGTAAAGACCGCTTCCAGGCAATAAATAAAAACGTATTATGGTTTTCATTTTCATTTTCGTTATTAATTTCATCATCATTTTCAATCATCATGTTTAAAAATAATAAAAATAAATCACTTTTTTTTGTATGAAGCCACTAATTAAATATTTTGCCTAAACATGATGAAAGCTACAATCGAACAAACTTGAACAATAGTGTATAACAGAACCTTTCCCAATTCCAGGTGTCGTAAAAAGCAAATGAGGTATGAGAGACGGATGGCGGTATATCCATCCATAACTGTTGCAAAAATGTACAGAGCGTTTGCACAAGAGATACGCTCTGCGATTGTTAACACGCTTGCCCAGCGCGGCAATTATGGGCAAAATTCTCCCACTCTTGAGGAGGTTAATGTCGAAAAGTGGACTTCCAATGGCTGATATGATGACAATTCTGCTGTTCGACTTGTCTTGCCTGGCTAAAAAGCGAAACTGGATCGAGTTCCAATGGTAATCCCCGCCGTATGGTATAAATCTACAGGCGGTATACAAAGTGTGCGCCGGCCCGATACCAGTATCTAAAGCCGGAGGAGAGCACGAAAATTAGCATTTTAATAAATACACACCCTTTGAAACGCACCGTTCATAAATCCACCGGATCTTTATAATCAAATTCAAACACATTAGTCTTATTTTGCGAGGAAAGTTGCTGGGAAAGCGGTTTGTTTGGACTGTCGAACTTGGGTTTGCGGCGAGAATTAAATTCTATGCGAGAACACTTCGAGAAACTCTGTGGCCTGTGGATGTTATGTTTGCGTCTGTATTGTGATCGACTTCGATGATTTCAAGTGTTTTTGCTTTTATTAATTGATTCAACCTTGTTATTTTTAACTGATTCTTAGTTTACTTATTTTTATAAACAGATACACTGAGTAAAGGAAGGAAATGTAACATTTATTTATGTATTTTTTTAATAATTATATATATTTATTATATCCTAATCGACAGTGCAATACCGCGTAACTAGCAGTTGCATATAAAGTTGGAAATTTAATTAGAAAAGATGAAATATAGGCCTTATGTAGTGAAGCTACATACGCGGTATTGAAATATCACTGAAGATATTTATTTATTAGCAAAAACATGCTGAAACAAAATATTTACTAGAAAATAAAAAACAAATTTTCGGATGAAACTCGAACCTGCACGTTTCCATAACGAGGAAAAACATATATATGAGTATTCTGTATTTAGATTACATAGTTTCATAATTTTGTTAACTAATGATTTCACGTAATACATATCACACATAATAATGTTATTATATTCACATAATCTCTCATATTTGCCCTATCTCGGAGATAAGTTACATCAAGCTCTTGTGTTACGATAATCAGGCAACAGGATCAATTAAAATTTTAATACTTAAATAAATTAAATACGCAGACACAAAAAAAATACATGTTCGATACACACAGACGGGTGCGATAGCGCTGATGGTAATGATCCTATCTTGTATGCTAAAGGTTAAGGGCCCGAGCCCTACCTACAACAAATATCTACATGATGATATTTGTGTTTGTTTTGTGTCTGGGTGTTAAATGTATATATTTAGGTATTATATTTGTTTGACGTCTGTGACACAAGTACCTCAGCTAACTTACCTCGGAGTCAGATCAAAATGTTTGTTCACTCTTGACGCGCCAAATTAGAACATCAAGCAAACAATATTAAATTAAGTCACAAAGTATTTACTGCTAAAACATTTAAGCACAAGAATTTTCCAAGTCGAATGTTGTATAATTATACGTGTTTCATGTACACGACTATTAAACTAAGCAAGTGGCGGTCATCGTAATCTTGGATAAGGGATGCTACATAAATCAGGCCGGGTGACGGGCCGGGCCTTTACTTTATCTTCTGTGTGCGGGTGACGCTGGGTTCCAACGGTATCCGCTCCATGGAAGCGTCTACCCAACCCGCCTCGTAGCACTAGTACCTCCTCAGATGCCTCTCATTATCACTCCTTAAGTCACCATATCGTCGCATAAGTTCTAACACCGCGTATGTCAAAGTTGGCATCTTCATAGTTAAGCCCAATGATAACACGATATTACACTTTTTACACTGCAGTAAACATTTGAAAAGGTGTGTTGTTTAAACGAAATCTATTTTGCACCAACTAAATGCACAAGCAATTAGTTTTAAAATGATTTTATGAAACGTGAGCAATGTTTTCCCAATTGTTACAAAGTGTCAACATTTTGACTTACGCAGTGTTAGAACTTAAACAACGATATATAACGTCTACTGCTAGACAAAAGCCCACTAAAAGGAATAATTTTACCCGTGAACAATCGAGTTTTCTCATGAATGAACGACCTCGCCCATCCCGACGGTGGCGCTCGAGTTGACGTTTAATTTCAGCACTCGGTTTCTTGCCGTGAGGTGCCAGCTGAGTAGAATAGTACCTCTCCAGGTACCAGAGCCAACAGTTGGCGGTATATCCATCCGAATCAGTGTAGCTCAAATGCACAGGGCGAGGATGGATAGCAGCATCCCCATCGCGAAATCTGCGCTTTGCGATTGCGAACACGCTTGCCCAGCGTTGTAAAAATCATTCTTCCTCGGAAAGGTCTATGTCAAGCAGTGGACTTCCAATTGCTGATATAATGATTCGATTTCTTGATCGGAAGATGATGAAGCTTCATAATACAAGCTGATAATGACTCTAGAGCCATTATTCAAGGGGCAGGGACCGCACGCGTTTGCCGGCAATCGCGGTACGGATGGGGGTTTAAATTCTACAGTCTACTGTTACAAAGATCGCCGCAGTCGCATCCAGTGTGCGCGCTACATGCTCGTTTCCGATAATTGCCGCCCGCCCCCAGTACCTCTGACCCGGCCTAAAACTTGCAGCCGATCACTATTTATTAATGTTCGCTAGTTTTCAACTAGAATATTACACCATTTATTTGGTTTAATTTTGACATAGTGCACGTTGTCTGAGCTTTAAGTCATTCACGATAAGACAAGAAATTTTTTTTTTTTAAATTATAGTTAAGAATAAAAAACCTATTTCATTTTAATCCTAAATGAAGACCATTTAATTTATTCCCAATCATCATCACTATATCAGCCATTAGATGTCTACTGTTGGTCATAGGCCACCCCAAAAAAGGGGAAATTTAACTCATAATTGCCGCGCTGATACAGAGGGAGGTACTATCCTACACTGCCGGTACCTCACTTTAAAACTAGATTTAGAAGTAATAATACTTCATTCACAGAACATCTCATATTTTGATCTGATTCTGTAATATGTCGTGTAAAGCGCTT
Organism: Heortia vitessoides; assembly: GCA_020976665.1. Classification (NCBI taxonomy): domain Eukaryota; kingdom Metazoa; phylum Arthropoda; class Insecta; order Lepidoptera; family Crambidae; genus Heortia; species Heortia vitessoides. Next base: position 6,610,295 of record JACJUM010001610.1, on the reverse strand, counting down.
GTTACGAACATCAAACAACACAGGTATCACAAATATAATACTTAGATTATTAATAATACTTAAAGACATATATTCAACACCCAGATACAAAAAAAAACCGAAATATCATTATATAATATTTGTCCTGGGTGGGGATCAACCCAAGACCCTTGGCCCATTACATAGGATCATCGCCATCGGGTCTATCAAATATGTTGAAATGTTAAGTACCTATGACAGTTCATTGAGTGATTTGGGTCTTAAGTAATACCTAAATGATCTGGCTTGATTTTCTTTCGATTATCTGATTAAATTATAAATAGAGATACAATTAAGTCCCGAATGAAGGCGCATGCGTCACCGGCTGCCCTGATTTACACACAAAACATGCCCGATCTTATCCCGACAGGGCGGTCGCATAAATAAGTGAACTAATTCTAATGAAACAACCATCCACATACTTAAGTATAAGACACCGAAAATTGTAATTAAAAAGGCGTTATTTTCATTTTCATAGTATTTTAATGCTCTATATTTCTTACTTTAGAGTTTTTATGCATAGAAAAATGTTGAATTATATTTAAGACAATATTTACTGGTAAATCAACTTGTTTAAGGCTCGAACCTGCAACTTTACCGTGCCGGGTGACTGCACTACCATTGCGCTTCCGAAACCTTTCCTTACTCAACGTTTGAGTCGCGCCTGAAGCGTGAGACAGGTTGACTGTTTTCTAGTGAATGTTAGCTCTACTTTTCATTATTTTAATCACAAAAAGGCTTTGGCTCGAAAAAGGATGTGTTTTTGCTATAATGCATGCTGCTTGAAGCAAGACAATATCTAGAATTATTAGGGCACTTAGTACGCAGAACTGAAGGCCGATGGAGTCGTAAGATTCTGGGATGGGGACCACGTAACGGTAAGCGCATCTTATGGCGTCTACTGACAAGGCGGAAAGACCTGACGAAAACCGCAGGATCGCGCTAGACACAAGCTGCATACAACCGGTCCTGTTGAAGATCATTTGGGGAGGTCTATATCCAGCAGTTAACTAAAAATTGGTCGCCAGAGCCTGTTTAACGCTTTCTTGAAATCACGACAATTACCATATTACACGGCTTATTAAATAAATAAATATTTTATTTGCACAAAAGCATGGTACGAATGATGACAAAAAACAAAATTAAAGGAGTTCACGTTTCACTAATAAAATAGCATGCAAACCATTAATAATCTCATATTACATACGCAAAATTCCAATAATAATTATATTTAGTTAGTAAATTTAACTACATTTACTCAAAAAATTCCTTAACACTACACAAATTTTTGTTATATAGCCATTCCCTTAAAAGGTTAGGGGAGGGAAAAAAGGTTTTTTTAATAAGTAGCTATTAAAAAGTTTTAATTCATTTGGGATCTTGTTATACATTCTAACGCGCATTGCAACATACATTGATGTATATATTTATTTATTTAGTATATTGACATAGTATTAAAAATGTTAATACCATGTTATTAACTTTATTTTTAACCTTCTAGGTTGGCACCACGTGCATTAAAACAAGCTAAGAATAGTGTATGTTATAACTTATTACTTCTAGGTACTGCAACGTCTTTTTTCGAGTTATGCAAACGAATATAGAATGATCTTAGCAATATGAATAATTGCGTAAATCTCTATTGTTGCCCAAAGTCTATTTGATAAAATAAAATACAAAAAAAAATAGTAAATAATAAATGTTTTGTGTATTTGTAAATTCAGATCCATTGATAACTTCATTTTAACACATTGGAAATCAAATATAAAACACGAGCCAAATATTGAATAAGGATTAATTCCACTTCATGTTTGTTTACAATGTACATTTATTTCGAACACAATACAAAACGAAAGTATAAAATGGGGATAATATATAACATTTCAAAAGTAACTATTTTAAAAGAAATGATGGTTGATTTACACATTGGGTTTTTTGATACAGTCGGTTGGTGCTGTCATTCTCGTGCTATACAATTATTATAACACGATGAAGCGGGTTTAAATACGTATCATCATTATCACACCGGCCATTGGAAGTCCACTGCTGGACATAGGCCTCTCCAAGAAAGGAAGTGTTGAAAATCGCAGAGCGCAGCTAACGCGACGCGGATGCTGCTGCATATCCCCGCCCTTTGCATTTGAGCTGCACTTTTTCATATATTAAAAACCTATCTCTTAAGTTAGATTCAACTGCGAACAGTGAATACAATTTGATTTTAATCCGTCCTGTAGTATAGGGAGCTCATTTCGGATCGGTTTAATATAAATAATCATTAATATTACAATTCACGTATTAATCATAATATTTTACGGCATTTAATATATAACTGTTTTACTCATTCACGTTTCATTTCACGCATCCGTGTATTTTTGATCAGGATCGATTATTAGCTACTACTTAATTTAACCTAAAGACCCATCTAAAGACAACCTTTCGTTGCAAGGTTTTAATGCTAATAAATAAATTTAGAACGTAGGCCATGAATTATTTGTATGATATGAGTATAGTATATCTATTACGACCACCGACTACCACCAATAAAATATGAATAATGTTAATAATCCAGTTTCCTTCAGGACGAGAAATATTGAGTAAGTATATTACTCGTTTAATAAAAATATTTCATCTCTAGGTACATATAGGGCACAGAAATATTTTTAGAAAATATTAATGACAGATGGCGGTACATCCGTATCAGTGTAGCTCAAATGCACAGGGCAGGGATGGGCAGCAGCAACCCCGTCGCGAAGCTACACCCTGTGATTGCCAACACGCTTGTCTAGTGCGGCAATTATGCGGAAAATTAACTATTATTTTATATATAATTATTAAATATAATTATTAAAAAAAATTACCCCTATCTTGGCCTCACCAATATCCTCACCTATATCCAGCAGTGAACTTCCTATGACTGACGTGATGATGATGTTTTAGGACAGACATTATTTTATTTAGAATTTGTAATAAAACTTTCTTTGGCAGAGAACCTTTATTTTTTATATAAAACTAGTTTTAATAATGGAGATTCTACTTGACATAATTTTTCTATAAAAGTTATTTATGTAATTAAACCCTTCCCCTCTTCCCTTTATATTCCTTTATATTTGTAATGACTAAAAACTGCATTAAATACCTATATAACTGTCATATATATGTATACTTACTTTTATATTACTGATACCATTTATTTTGAGAATCAATGCTTTTAAATACTTCGGGCATATGAGTCATAATTGCATTTATTAGCAACATTTTTGAATAAAAGTTTTAGGAAATCGATAACAAACAATCATTTAATGGAAATATTTAAATTTGGTATCGTATAATTATTGTTATGTTACTTTAAAAAAAATAGCTATTCATTGTACAAAACAGAATCAAGGTATAATAATCAAAATTTTCTAAGCACTAGAAAGCATAGATAACCTATTACTTATTCTCTTAATTAATTAAAAACAAATGAACGCGTTTTTTAATTTTACTTTTGATTTAACTACCAGAACCATATTTCTATATTCATGCCCTACAACACCTAATAAATTGGAAAACCAATCATCTAAATTGCTAGTAACTCATAAAAAAATCCACAAAAATTAAGATATAACGTTGTAAGACGAATCGCTGCGATTCGTAATGTGAAAATGGCCGAACCGCATTTGACATCGTGGATAAATTGATATTTATAAGTCGAAGGGCCGGTGTACGTTTAAAGAGATTCCCTTTATTGCTATATCGGTGAAGGGCGGAAGCCTGCATCGTCTCGCCTTAGGTTATTATGAAATATACCTCCTAACTTGAAAATGTCGATGGTAAATTTATTGCTGGAATTACCAACGGTCGGAAGGTAGGGTCCCTTTATTATCCTTTTTATTGGCATAATATTTAATTTTGGCCTTTATCTAGTGCGAGATAGTTGTGGCCACATACAAATGGAAGTATTATTCGGTCTACTAAGGTCATGAAATGTTTATTTTGTGCTTATCGGTGTTTTTGGGGAACGTCTATTTTTCACTTAATCATGAGAAGGAACTCGTGGATTGGTTTTTTCTAAGGTTACAGATTTAGGAAACTGAGAACTTACAAGCACGAAATGAGTGTCACTGCTATTTATAGAAGTGAGCAAACGTATTTTTTTTTCATTTTTATATTCTCCCACTAGCAATTATTTACTAACAAAAACTAAAATTTATTAATTCTTACAGATTCATATAGTTTATTAACATTTATTAACTATAAACCCTTTGTCTATCATATCAAACTCATACAAATGTATTATATACTAAAGTATATGTCTGTAATGTTTTCATATTGATGATATATGCTATGGGTAAATATGACTTACAATACAATTATACAAATAATGACCAAATACTTTGAACAAAAGCATTTCCATTAATTCCGCAAAATCAAAACGTGAACTATGTTACAAACAAACGAAATTACGAAATCCACATTAAAATTCATTAAATTCCGAGTCAAAGTCGACAGCAAAAATAGAGCGATATATTAAAAGGATTTACAGGACAAATATATGTAAAGTTTGCTGGATATATTATATTGTGGGGATGGGGGCGGCTACGTGGAAACATCCAAGCGCGTGCCTTAGCATAATGCCTTAGGGTAGAGGGCAGGGTACGCTAGGCCTCCGCAATTCGTCTTTGAGGAATCCCTAATTTGAAATGTGGATGAGCTTCGGAATACCGGAACTTGGCATTGGGTGGAGACATTTGGGATTAGGGGCTTGAAACTATTTTTAACTGTTACACAGCTGTACTGTGTCACTGAAAATAAATGAACGGAGAAATATAGAGTCCAAGGGACTCATGTTTGTGACCTATATAGTCTGATGTGAAAAGATCCTAATTAAAATTGTTATTAGACATAAGTCTTAGAGATAAAAAATCTTAAAAATTTTCAGTTTTAATAATGGATGAATTCCAATGACATGTAATTAAATTCATTGAACCAAATATACATGGCGGTAGTGATAAAAGAAATAAATATAGCAGAATAACTGGGTCAATCATAATTGTATCTTAAGTTGCATTCGTTGAATTTTGTATCAAAATTATTTATTTTAACAAAACTAGCTAAAGAGACGATTGGCAAAAAAACTTAGTTTAGGTATATGATATCTAAAGTTTCTTAAATACACCCCAAAAATGTTAATAACCTTCAAACAAATGCTTTCACATTTTTTAACACAGACTCGTCTAATTAGATAGAGAATTCACAGCAATCATAAACATTTCGCATTAATCCTTGCGAAAACTACAAAAAATTACCAACACAGTGGACGCGGCGAGTTTCTCTTCATTACAAACCGCTGGATTTAAATTTTTCGCTTGAAACTTGTTAGGAGATTAGTGACAAAGCCGACGATATCTTAAATGCGGATCTGCTGTAAACAAATTCGCGCGAACGCCTCCTGAATTTATGAGTTTATATATCATTAACAAATTATTAAAGCGCTTGAGGGTACAGTTTTTTGTCGCAGCCACTTTTGTAGGTAATTTAGCTTCGGGTCGCTACAGCGCTCTCGATGCTTATCGTAATTGTTGAGCACTTGCTTCGCAACATTGGGTGCTTTATTGTTTAATTGTAATCACTGTTATCAAGCAGCCAATAATTATTTTTTAAGGCTAAACATTTTAGTTTTAGGTATATTTATTAATTTATCGTATGTTGCATACAAAACAGAATCAGAGTTAAACAAAACACACTCAAAATCTATGGAATCTGGCATGATTTATGACACGAGCATTACACACGAGCACTATATGATTTATGACATAAAGACATAAATTCTAATAAATTATAAAATAAACTGAATAACCACTAAAATATTTTCAGGAGGTGCTGAAGTCAAACGAAACATACGAAAAAGAAAAAAATCCGCGTTTTAAAGCCGTTAAAAACATTTATAGTCGTTTTTCTTGATAATTTTATTATTAAATATTTACATATTGTTCTTCTATCACCTTCAATAAAACCTTTTTAAAGGCAAAAAACTCTATTTTTTCCTTATCCCCAATTCCTAAATTCCAGCTTGATTAACCGGATGGTAGGACGCCGTAAAATCTTTAAAAACTCAACGAATTTCATTCTTAAATGTTAAAAAGACCCTTAAAGGATATAGGGATATTTCCCCAGTACAAGAGCCGTTTATGGAACAATGCGAGCCCATCTGGTCCTTCCGAGATTCAATTAAATTTTTACTGGAGATTATCACGCAGGCTTGGCTTAGATTACGTGGCTGCGGAGCTGTTTGGACGGCGTCTTGCTGTTATTTATTCGTTAGATGCTAACACTGTTTCATTTAAGAAATAATCTTTAGTTTAATTCGTTTCCGTCCTTCCACCACGACACGAGAATAAGAGATTTCTCGTTTGACGGTTTTAGAGAGTTCTGTTGACTCGACATAGCTGCTTTTTGCATCGATCAGTCAAGTAGTTTCTCGCGATGATGATTTAATGTAAAAACAAAGAAATGCGACGGTACAGAGCATTCGACGTCTTTCAACGTTGTCTTGACAATGAATGATGTTAAGAAACAGTTAAAAAACTAATTTATATGAGGTAACCTCTTATAAATGTCGTCTGCATTGGTACTGTCACATAAATGTTTGTCCTGAGCGAGGATCTAACCTTTAGCGCATAAGATTAAAAAAATAATTGAAATAATATTTTAAACTTCACTAAGTCAACTTATTTTTGACCTTAATATCAATGTATTAATGTAAAAAATACTCTATAGTAAAGAACTCTATATCAAATAGAGTTCGGCCTAAATTATGCATACTAATTGTTTGTCAGAATTCTATGACCGTTATTGGGCATGTGCAAATCCTGAACTAGAGAAGGGATTATTATCCAGGATGAGTTCTAACAGGTTGCAACAAAATGAGATCTAATATCCTGTACTAGCGGCTCAGCAGCGAGCGAGTAGTACTTAAATTATAAATTTGAACACATTCACACTGCCTCCTTTTTACGCCGGGTTATAAAAAGTATTTTATCAAGTTAAGTTGGATATTACTTATTGGTTAATCAATCTTAAGAGAATCGACATTTTTTATCCATATTGTTCCTGATTTCAAGATTTTTGTATACGAACTTCCTAACTTTTTTTTTAATTTTCTCGTTTCTACCACTAGCGGTTCTGGCAGTTCTTGCGTCTTAATGTCAGTGAGAAGTTTTCCTTTTATATACCTATAGATTTAGCTAAAGCATCTTTAAATCAAGTAGTTTTGCGCTGTATATGGTAATTCCCTTGTTTGCATTTTTTAAATTAAACTATTTATTTTCATTTTTCGACTGCGTTTTTTCATAACCTCACCAGGTTAAAATAGATAATTCATTTTTTAAATATCTGTTAATTTTCACCTTAAAAAACCCTTATTTATCTAAGACAATAAAAGCAAATAATAACTAGGAAAAGATTTGTACTGCATGTACTTTTTTTTATAAATTAAATAAGGACTAAAAGCTTTACAAAAAGTCACCAACGGTAACCCAATACGGGGAGAAACGCAAGCTGCAAGTTGCTTAATAAAACGATGGTTAATTCCCTCACATTTATAATGCTAAGCAAGAATTACAAGCAGATCGCAATTCATCGTGTTTCGTACATAATGGGGGACTGTTTACGGAGCGTTGTACGTAAATGAAAAATAAACACGCGTCGCTTTCGAGTCGCGATCTCGCACGTAGCTATTAACGTTGTTTGTGAGTCATGATGGGGTATGAACCATCCAGCTGGAATTATAACTAAATTTTGTGGGTTGTGTATTTAAATATATAAATATCCTACTTTGTGGTCACAATATGCTTAGAAATATATGTGGTAGACCTTATACGAAGATCGCCTGCAAGTGTTCATATTGAAGAGCAGTGTTCGCATTGGTGTGCTCCGGTTTGAAGGGTTAAAGAGACATTAAAATTACTGCGTAATGTGATATATTGTGTTTAAGTCACACGGTTGACAATGCGATAGTGATAAGCTTGTGATATTGTATGCTTGTTTGTCGACCTGGTGTGATAAGAAAGCTCTACACCATCATTAGTTTAGATTTAGCTTGAGATGTCCTCAGCTGAAACGTTGTTTTCTTTATGTGACAAAGTATCGAGTGTCTTTTTCTTGAGACCAAATATATCGGAAACATAACTTAAAATGTTATTACTATAAATTATTGAACTTATAAATATAATATTTATATTTAGTTAGGATCATAATTCCAGTTGACGAATCGAAAGATTCAATCCATGTTATTAGTAAAAAAATGCATGTTTCTCAGTTTTGTTTTTGCAAAGTAACTTTATGCTTCAAAGTAATGATACGGAGTGACAGTAATATTTTGAAAAAATCGGCATATTTTCTATTACTGATAGAAACATAACAACGTTACAAAGAACATGAATGTTCTATTTATACATAGATATATGAGCACATTATATAAAAACACCTGATCCAATACATAGCCCTGTCTTAAATATATACCTATGTTTATTATAAAAAATATCCTTCAATTCAGATGAAACTGTACACAGTAAGCAAAAAATATTAAAATCGGTTTAGCAGTTTAGAAGTCCATCCCGGCCAAACAGCGTGGCACGTATTTTTTACATAAGTATATAGTAGATAAGTTTATTTATCCGTAACTATAAGTGCGTTAAATACACCTTCAAATCAACGCACGTGCTGTATCAGTAAATAAGAAAAGGTAAAAAAGAAGGGCGACATAATATATGTATTAGCGAATATTTGGAAAGCCACTTATTCAAATACGGAGCCCGAACCTGTCCAATGAACCACACCTAATATCCTTATAAGCGAACTCAAAACAAATTACCATAGAAAAGAGATTCAAAAAACTTCCACACTCATACCCATTATAAGTTTTCCAAGAAAAACACTTTTCGTGCACACGTCCCTGGCAGTTTTTTCGTAGCACTTTTCTAAGAGTCATAAATCTTTCACGTAAATAATTGAAACGATATTTTATGCCAAAACATTCCGCGGGGTGACGCGCCACCACCTGCCTCCTCCCAACTTGTACCACTTTCCCAATTTAATTTGGTTGCGTAATGTATTTTCAATTACTTCTAAAGGAGCCCGGTGATTTGTGTTAGAGTAAAGTAGATTGGAGAATTATACGTGGCACCTAATTTAAGTTCGTGATTGAACGCTTTGTGGTTCGTCTCATTTCTTGGGGGATTTCTTCGTTATTATTTTATATACCCTGTTTTTATAGACTTATAACGTAATTTCTTATGTTTAATAACCATTTATTTATTATATATATCAACCTATTTATTTTTATGTATAAACATTCGGTGGCGCAGTGTTTTTCCGGGTTAAACTTCTAAAACACTGAAGCTATTTTAATAACTTTTAACTAACTCTACAGTTCGATTTAATAGTATATATATCAATCTATAGTCGCAATATTTAATTCATGACAATCAAAGATTTTATAGAAGATTAAGATATTTATAGAAAAATAAAATATATATATATGAAATATTTTAGTTAAGAAACAACGACTGTCGGTTCAGCTAGTATTTATATAAAAGTTTGAACACTATTTTTTCAAGTATGTTTTTCGTCTTGTACGGTTTCTCTTACAAAGTAAAATGAATTTATAATCTTTAATAATTTTATGTTATCATCTTTATACTGGAAATTCAAAGTCTACTGATGGACATAGGCCTCCCCAAGAGAGAGGGAATTTTGCCCATAATTGTCGCGGTAGGCAAGCCTGTTGGCAATCGCAGAGCGCAACTTTCCCGAGACAAGGATGTTGCTACAGGGGAAGTGCTATTTTAGTCTATCGGTACCTCCCGGCAATTCTATGTACATTATTATAAATTATTTTAATATGGCTAGCATGATGATGATGACGTGATCAAGTGTCAATAATTGTTACACCGTAGTATCTTTTATTAAAACAATACTTGTACTTACTTGCTTAACTCCTACTAAAAGTGGCATCGATCGTCACAACTTAAAAATTATCTCCATTGGTTGGCTGACCCTTTTTGGCGAAGTTCCGGTTAAAAACAAACACCTTGTTTCCAAAATTAAACAAGTGATCCCATACGGGGCCCGTGGTCCGCTGTCAAAGCGCACACTCGCATTATAAATGCAGGCCCAACAAGATCTGATAAAACTTCGGCGGGGCACAATACGGTGCCATGTCATAAATAAACGCTCACTTTTTCACATCGAGTGGGAAATTTATCATTTCGTTCCACTTTTTTCCCTCCCCCCTTTGTACATCTTGGATCACACTTTTAAACGCCATTTATTTCGTTGGTTCGACGTTCCGTAACGTTTGCGCGGGTTGATGAAGGTGTCGTTATGTGGGTATCGGATAATAAAATGCTCGAATGCGTGGCATGATTCGATTTGCATGCTCTTAGGGTCGACTCGGATGTGAAGTTTTCTATCTTGCGCGATTTTAGGGTGGGTTTTTATGTGCAATGGATCATGATGACGTTCATAAATCGATGCCAAGGTCCTGTCACTTGGGAAGGTGGAGCATCTTGAACACAAACTAATGTTAATAATACGAAACTCTGTTAGTTGCCTTCTCATGACGTAATGGCAAAAAGGACTCTAATTAAATAATGTTAGCACTAGTGTATTATGTCACATTACCCAGTTTTTTAACTACCTCTCTCACCTTTCAAAATGGAACACAGCACTTCGCTATTCGGCGGTAAAAATAAGATCATTGAATGTAGTCTATGTTTTTGATACCGAAATAGTCCGTAATAGAAGTCTACATAGATCAAGTCGTGGGCGAAAATAATATGATATTAGTAGATAAGTATACAGGAAAAATACTTTGAATATATACATGCTGCAGTAGAATTAAATAGTGAACAAATCATGATACTATATAAAAGCTTTGATAACACCAGAGGAGCGGCCGTGTTATTATGACAGATTTATTTTTTTTGGTCGCGACGTAACATTGTTTACGCTCACCGTTATTTATGACACATTTCACGCACTATTAGTCACAAAAAATAATATTTTCGTCACGGAATACTAATGGGACGTTTAATATATATATTTTTTTCGTGAAGCTTAATCCACTCATTTGTTTCCGTACTAAACGTGACTAATGAAGCGGACTGGAGATGCTTTTTGTCGAGTTGTTTTTGTAAAATCGCGTCCGATTGAATGCAGCGATTCCATTCCTTTGTATTCCTATATAAGTGCATTATAAATTTCAGCCTCGAAGCGATAAGTCATACGTGTAATGAATAAGGCCGATTTGTTTTGAATCCGTCCAAATTTATGGTCGATATCGGTCCTTTTACAGGCGTTTTTCTCCTCATTGTGATCGCCTTTTTCTGTACCTTTTTATTTGCCGTTTTTTGTGCTCAACAGTGACAGTTTACGAGTTATTAATTGGTTGTCAGGAGTTTATTTATTTCTCTATTTTGACGCCGTTTTTCGCCGTATATTATCGTGGCTGGATTGAAAATCTATCATATTCAGGTTCTCGTAAATTTGCCGTGATATAGTGCGTAACACGGCTATAACTCTGCCCTGTGTCGCGTAGTGCGGACTGCTCTGACGCGTGTTAAATAATGACGTACAATATTAAAATGGCCGACGGTGCGTGTTTATGATTTTTATACATTCATTTGCATAAATGAGCGATTATGTCAATGAGGGCTTTCAATTAAGATATTTATTTATATTATTTATGGATGATTGCGAAACGTTATTTACTACAGTAGATAAAATATTATTATATTATGGATTGATGAAGGATGAACTTGGAGCAGTAGAATTAACTTCAACAATCTATTAAAATATCTGACTAGAGTTAGATAACTTACTTTTAACTTAGCCAAAGTATTACAAATGTATGTATTCGTAAATCAAATAGATATCTAAAACAAGTGAACATGAGGTAGACCTCATACAAAAGTTCGCCTGCATTGCTATCTCACTCTCACTTATTTCTACCGCCAAATAGCAGTGTTCGCATTGCTGTGTTCCGGTCTGAAGGGTGAAATAGGTAGTGAACATACTTGGTAATGTGGCATAATATCCTCAAGTCACAAGGTATCACAATATCACATTACGAGCGTCTATATGCTGCAGTGACGCTTACTATCACGCGGACTGACCAAAAGCCGTCGCCTTCAATTATCCTAAATCATTGTTGATCGAATGACAAAACTGGTCACTGATCTGATCTTAATCAAATAAAATAACGAAATCCAAATCGAGTATAATTAATCACCGATTACGGTAATTAACACATCTGTGCCGACGCACGTACCAAATTACAAGATCCAACAGGCATTACGAAACTCTAACATCTATAATGTATGTGCAAAGGTCTGTATGCTATTTCCCGTCTTATGTAGGTTCTTTTTTTCGGCCATAAAGCATTGTTGGCTGCTTTATTCCTTGATTTATAAGAGACGTTGGAAAGACAAATAGCTGGATTGTGTTCCAAATTTTTAAAGCCACATTTCGTTTCGCGCTCACCCCCGGCTTACGAGTTCGTAGTCTTGGTGCCTTGACTCTGGAGACGAGACTTGACTGTTCAGTTGTTCAGCATTTTCAAGTTTAGAAGTGGAAATGCGATTTAGAAAAAAGTTCGGCCACGAAACGAGGTTTTATTCAGCGAAAGCCGTTAAAAATCTTTTCAACCATATGTCCAAGGTTTTTTTTTATTTTTTATGTCGATCTGAGTCGTTTTTGTACGATTGTAACTATCCATCAAGTGGTGTCACAAACTCCCATTAGTCACGTAAATCAGGTGTTAAAAGAAATTCAGTTTTTCTTCAAAGAAAGTAATGGTTTAACCTTTTACGTTGAATTACCAATTCAACAGCGGCCTATTATCATTTATTAGTAGTCCGTTTCACATTAATGCTGAGTTATTGGCGATAATTGTCGGAATGAAAGGACGTTGACGAGTCGATTTTGTAATTATTATACCTACCGACTATTAGGACTTATTAAGAGAAATACACTGAAAATTAATGACTTACTGTCAATTGACTACAGACAGACATAATATTATTTATACATCTAGGAGTTGCTTGAGAATTACTAGAGTTTTGACGAATTAAATATTTCTTATTGCTTGTTTTTATAGAGATTGTGTCACTCAAGAAGTTAATAATTATTTGGACCCGATGGCGCAATCTGTAGCGTCTCTATGCGACAAGGGTTGTGGGTTCGATCCCTTACCCAGGATAAACATTATTAGTTGAATATTTGTGTTTATTCTGTTTATTCTAAAATACGAGTACTTTACACAAAACACACGGCCATTTAACTCCGAGGCACAGCCACATCCCGCTTCTTCACAATTTATTATCAACTTGATGTAAACTACTAATTTGGTTTATGTTTTATACGTTTTAGTTTGAGATAATTTAAAGTATTGTACCAGATTACTGTTAAACCTGTAGATTGTAAAAGAAATATTCAGCTCCTAACCACTCGGAAGTTTAACGCGACGTCGGTGCCAACATGCTTCTCAATTCAAATCAATTAAAAAATATAGACCTACTCCAATTGAACGTTATGTTACCATTGGATATTGAACACTGATAGACCTTTTATTAAAATAGGTTTAACCGGTAATGCATTGCCACTCGTCCTATCGGCCTGTTCCAAAGATTTAATAGCGAATTCTCTCATTTCTATCGGGTCTTACCGCGGAATTTATTCCAGCTCCCAGGATCTTTTTTCCATACGACTGTGCTTCCGCGGATTTATTCTGTCGGGCTGAGTTTGTAATTTATTTCAAATGTATGCCAAGTCGTTTTAAATTACGTATGTTTTTGAGTCATTGTTTATTTCTGGGGTTATCCATTTTATACAAGATACGAGTAAGTATTAGTTATATAGACTTAGCGTTTTTAAGCTAAACTAGCAGCTATTTATTAATAAATTATAGCCTATAGCTTTTGCTTAAATGACTTCCAAATTAATGTAAGTACGCTACATGCTATCTGAAAATATTTCTACGTTATTTATTTGGTAGATTAATATAATCACTGTATATAGTTTATTGCCGTAAGGTACCGGCAGAGTTGAATAGTACCTCCCTCTGTACCCGGTGACGTAAAGGGAGACTAAGGTACCAGAACCGACATATCTTGAGCAGCTTTCGCGACGGGGATGCTGCTGCCTATCCCTGCCCTTTGCATTTGAGCTGCTCTGTTTCGAATGGATATACCGCCATCTGTCGATTACGGTACTATGGCTAAGGTACCACCTTAGTCGTCTTTTACAAAGGTACCTGGTACAGAGGGAGGTACTATTCTACTCAGCCGGAACATCACGGCGTACTCCACATAGACTTTATAATTCTGGAAACTTGGCAATAAACTATTATAATAAAGTACGCGTGCAATTTTGTTATATCGATGAGCATGTATAACCATGTATCGATGAGCTATCAAAAGACAAGCCTAAAAAATGTCTTACTAGTAACCAAGTCTTCTCATTTGAATAAAGTCCTATATCTCCGCGCCATTACAAGACATTTTTATGCGTGACAAAGGGAACCTTTGGTTCTTCATAGGTACTTAAAAGAATACCTACACCAAAATCCAATTGCGGCGCCGCACGATACTCGTCGCGACTTAATTTTTACCCCATCTACGCACCCCACAACGCGATACCGTATGGAAATGCCCTGTTCGGCCCCAGTTCGGCCATATTCGGCAATTTTCGCTCGGACGTGCGCGAAGCACTAAATTGCCTATTTATTCTTAACTTCATATATTACTTTGCGCCTGTTGTCTGTGCAAAGCGATATTTATTGTTTGACCGTTATTGCGTCAAATGACGTATTGGTAGTACATTGTCGGATAGGTTAGGGATGGCGGGATTGGTTGGTGCAGAAAATTAGGAACGTGAGGAATTTACTGGGACTTCGAAATCGATCTTTTGCTTATTAGAGGCAGCTTATATATAACTTATATTACAATAAAATTACATTAATGATAAAACTGCCTGGGATTGCCAATTGACCTAACCATTAACTTTAAGACAAAGCCGATCTCGGTAGAGGTTCAATTAACACTAACAACTTGGCATTAACTGAACCTTTATCTCCACCTCATCAACATTTCACCAGTCTTTCTTCCTTTCTGGTGGCTCGTGGAATCATTATCATCATACCAGCCATTAAGAGTCATAAGCGTGTTGGCAATCGCAGAGCGCAACTTTCGCGACGGGTAAGTTGCTCATCCCCGCCCTGTACATTTGAGCTGACATGTTTGCAAGTATATACCGCCATCTGTCGGTTCTGGTAACTTAGTCGCCTCTTACCACACCTGGTATAGGGGGAGATACTATTCCATTCTGCCGGTACCTCACGGCTCGTGTCATCAATCTGCATAAAACTTATTTTGCAGATCAGTGCTTGCAGACTAGTTTAATATAGGCATAAATTACATATGTTAGATTACTTTTATGACCCCCTAGGGTTATGAGGGTCATTAGTATTATGTATATTATAGAATCTAGTAACTACATCATATTTTGCAATTATTTTTTTTTTAATTTAATTGTTGTCGAATATAAAGTGTTTAATGTGTGTGTGTAATAAACATATTTTTCAAGATATGTCACAAACTATTTTATTTATTTGTTTTCCGTGTGCATAAAGACAGAGTCGACTGTGTAGACTTCACTACCTGCCTATATCGCGACCTGCAGGTATTGTCCCGAGAACACGAATGGCCTATGTACTTCTCAAAAGAATCTATCGAGATCCCAAATGTCGTCAGTCTGTTTGAACTGTGAAAGCGTAACAAATCGAAAGACGTATATTATTGTTTCTCACGTATGAAACTATTTATAGATCTAGATTTTGATTTCAATAAGTGGTTGCGCGTTTCTTCGTGAGCGTCTATCCCTCTGGAACAGTAGAAAACAAACACACATTTCATCATCATCATCATTCCAGCCATTGCAAGTTCTCTGCTGGACATGGGTTTCCCTAAAGAGGGGAAATTTTGCCCATTATTGCCGCGCTGAGCAAGCGTGTTGGCAATCGCAGAGCGCAGCTTTCGCGACGGGAATGCTGCTGCCCATTCCCCCCCTGTGTATTTGAGCTGCACTGTTTCGGATGGGTATACTGCCATATATCGGTTTCGGTACGTTAGCCGATTCTTACGGCACCTGGTACAGAATGAGGTACTATTCTACTCCGCCGGTACCCCGCGGCGTAAACACACATTGCCACGCATTATGAACATTACTTTAGATTATTATGTTATCTTGATAAAAAATAATTTACTGTTGTCAATAAAATGTTTATGTTTAAATAAATTATAAATAATTTTATTAATTCACACAATTTCTCATACATAGACGACTTCGAGATGCACTTATGTTACGGATATTTTGTTTACAAAAATTAATTCGAGACATTAACTTCATCTGTATTGGTAACTGTTTAGTCGTCTGCATTGGTACCTCACTCTTACTTATTCCTACCGCCAAATAGCGGTGTTCGTATTGCTTTGTTACGGTTTGGAGGAAGAGAGAGGCAGTGAAATTACTGGCTAATGGGACATAATATCTCGTAATACCAGGTCACAAGGTTGGCAACGCGTTGGTGATGTCCTTGATTGGTTGATTGGTGATAGGTTGCAGTAACGCTTACTATCACGCATACTGTATGATTGTTTGTCGACATAAAAAAAATGTATTAATACTGATCCACGAGGAAATGTTACCGGAAATAAATCCAGCTTTCATATAGTTAAATGTTTTCTCATATTCCTCTAGGATGGGGGAATAATAAATGCTGTATTTACGTCCCGGTTTCCACTTATTGATAGTGTCCCCTAATATCAAACAGCGAGTAGCGGCTCCTCAGTGATTTAATGTTGTGTTTATATGATGATACAGAATATTGATATTCGGTGGCGCCTATGAGCAACCTCTTTTTTTAATATAAACGTTAGTTTTTAATATAAGGTCGTCTACATCCTCACTCTCACTTTTTTCTACCACCAATCAACAGTGTTCCCATTGCTGTGTTACGGTTTGAAGAGTGAGAGAGGAAGGTGAAAGGTATGAAGTGAAATTACTGAGTAATGTGACGCAATATCTTCCTGTCATAATGTGGGTAATGCGCTAATGTACCCCCATGTATCAGGTGTCGTAAGAGGCGACTGATTTACCTGAACCGATGGTGGCGGTAAATCAACCCAAATTTATAGAGTAGCGCAAATGCAACAGGGTGGGGATGGGCAGCAGCATCCCAGTCGCGAAACTACGCTTTGTAATTGCCATCACGCTTACCCAGCGCGGCAATTATGGGCAAATTCCCTCTTTCTTGGTGGTCTCCAAGGTTGCCATGATAATAATGAATATGGGGATCATATATTTATTTGTTACTTGTGACTTAGTCTTAAAAAAAAGGTATCCTCCATTTTTTACCGAGAGCCTTAAAAACCGGAATATGATCTCGTTTCTTCCACAAGGGAAGCTCACTCAAGCTAACCATAAGCCAAATTTCGTGGAATAGGCCTAATGGCTGCGGTGTAAAAACGTAATTCAGATACACAAATATGTTACGCATTACGATTTGTCGATTGGTCGTCGACATTTAAAATATGTTCCATAGATACTTCTTTCAAATACTATTTTGTAAGCAAAAAAGTAGACTATCCGTTTTATTTTAATTATATTTGTAAATGATCATTACCAAAATCTTGTCATCTGACAGTGTTATGTCAAATTTCCCAGTAATTTCACTACCTCTCATGTTTTTCATTCACTCAGACTTCGGTTTAGAACGAAGCAGAGAACTTGTTGTAAGCCATAGAAATAGATGACGTCAGGAACTTACCGACTATTACGTAAAGTCGATAGATGTTATAAGACATTCTTACTAAGAGAACGTAATTGAAAAAAATCATTAATGAGTTTTAATGAATTTCCATCTAAAGAGTAATTCATAAAAAACAGAATTAATTTGTCAATGCCACAAAGCGGGCATCTTTATAGCGTATGCAGCCAGTAAATAATGTTACATTGTTGTACAGCAATGTCTCTTGATAACTTACCGTGCTATTTAATCTATGGACTGTCAGGGCTGTCATCACAATAAAAAACGTTCGGCCGCCTAATTAAAATCGTTCGCTAATTCTGTATTCCGCTCACGACCACGCATAAATATCTTTCCCAAAGAAATAGGTAAGAAAATGTCCCGAGCACCTTTGCTTTGAGATATAAAAGTAAAACATACACCCATTTTACGCTTAGGCGAAAGAATGGGAATAAGTTGACAGAGACTTCTCCCCTGAATTATGTTCCTCAAGATAAACGACGCGGGCGAAATGAAGTCGCACCTCCCCCCGCGCCCCCACCGCCCAGGCCCGGGAGACGCTGTGGACATAAATTGCCAAAGAAAAATCCACGACGGTTTCCCGGGAATGTGTGATTTGGATTTTTAATTGAATTAGTTTCAGTTATCTCTCTTTCATACGATATCGTTATTAGCATCGGAGCCGTCGTGTTGTAACCACGGGATGACAAGTTACTGACATAGAAATTCACCATGTTAATTTAGTTATTCAATACATGATTGTTGACATTTAAAAAATACATACACCAAACAGTCACATCAGAAGTTGTTTTTGAAATGTTAATTACTAAAGACCTATTATATTTAAAAAATCGTTTAAATATTAAAATATAAGTCAATTTATTTTTTATATGTTAAATATAACATACTGCAGTAAGGTAGCTAAAGTTTTCACGACGTAACAGATAAATTACTATTATAATTATGGATATATATTTTGACATAAAAATATTTTTTTGATTGCAGTAAACAATAGTATACAACGTTGTTTAGTTTTAGTTAAGTGCGCATGTATAGCACATACAGCACAATTCAAGATTTAATATTGAAAAAATCATTAAGACAATAAAAGTTATAAGTGTTGTGCCAATTTTATATTTTATTAGAAAATAAATTGGTATATAATTCTTTTATTCAATTTGGTATTTTGTTATAAACTCCTAAACAGTTTGGCAGATCTTTCCGTAATCTGCAGATTATAAATCAAAGTTATTTTTATGTATTGCCACGATATACGACACTCTAACTTTGATTCGTCCTAACAAATTACTTCCAATGATTTATAAAAGCCAAACAGTGATACTAAAACAAAAACGTTTTCATATCCAATAATGATAAAATCCGATCCAAATGGGACAATCGCAGAAAAATCCCCAAAAACTTCGTCAATAGCTTCCATTATTTTGTCCGTTGGTGCTATCAATCGGCCTTTTTTCCTGTGTTTTTCTTACATTAATAATGCGTCGCTATCTCCGGGAGTAATCTATTGCTGACCTGTATTATTGTCATAGGGATATTTACTGCGTTCATTTATTTGTCGGTGTCCCCTCTTATTTTCCGTTCAGGCCGATCCGATAGCGACTGTTGAAAATTTTTCGTAAGCAGCAATACATCTTGCCGCGAGCCCTATCTCGGGGCGAACATTCGACGGCTACCCCTATGCCACGGGCAAAGAGAAGGCGGCGGCCAGAGCCTACTTGTTTCAACTAGTGTATCTACTTAGTACTAATTTATCTCAACATACCACTAGTTTCTAATCATTAAAATGTGTTTATTTAAGGTAATTAAAAAAGCTTTGACTATCACATAATAATTCCTACTAATATTATAAATGCGAAAGTAACTCTGTCTGTCTGTCTATTACGCTTTCCCGCTTCAACCTCTCAACCGATTTTGATGAAATTTGGCATAGACAATCTTTAAACCTTGAGAAAGGACATAGGCTATTTTTTGATTTGAAATAAGGGTTGTCAGGGGTCGAGAGCGGGGATTAAAAGTTGTATGAAAGTGTCGCTATTTTTAGAGCTAGAAACTTGAAACTTAATTTAAACTTATTTTTCAGGCCATTGATTTGATATAAATAAACATGACATTCAAAGTTTAAATAAGTTGCAATAAAGAGGTATGGTACCCAAAAGAACTATTTTATGCGGACGAAGTTGCGGGCATAGCTTGTCATGTAATAAATTCACACAATATTTAATATCTTGACCTGACTTCGGGATAAGTCGAAAGCATGTGATGCGGACTTTGGATATCAGAGGAATCGCAAATATAATTATCAAACTACTTTTATATCGGCTTTAAAACGCAGTTCATTTATTTTTTTAGATTTAAAATAAACGTCGAACCAAAAATGTTTAAAGTTAAATAGAATAAGTAGTAATAATATAGAGTAAGTAT
The DNA here is from genome assembly GCA_020976665.1 of Heortia vitessoides. Classification (NCBI taxonomy): domain Eukaryota; kingdom Metazoa; phylum Arthropoda; class Insecta; order Lepidoptera; family Crambidae; genus Heortia; species Heortia vitessoides. The sequence continues at coordinate 6,589,987 of JACJUM010001610.1, read as the reverse complement.
TAGAAAATATAAATATCATACTTAAATACATATATTCAATACCCAGACGCAGAATAAATACAAATATAATTATATTTACCGTGGGTGGGGATGAAACCCATAATCAAAGTCGCGGACAGAAAGATTTAGATTATTTTTACCTGTCCCGATGAAAAATGAATTAGCTTTTTAACGTTGCTGCTGATATCAAGCTGCTTCGTCAATCCCTGGGTTAGCCTATCTATTTGAGGCAGCCTGGGGATAGCACCATCAAGACTTCCTGAGCAAAGAGATTTTACTAGTGTGCCTTTGTTGTGCAGAAGGCATAAGCTTTGGGTTTATCTAAAAGAAGCTATTTAAGAACGCACCGAAACAAGAGCGAACGAGAATTAATTAAAATAAATGATTTTACTTGCATTAACAGTTTCGATAGTAAAAATAACTGAGATTTCACTAGAACAAAGTTCTAGCAGTTCTTCAATCCCTTGACTTCCAGTATGTAATCAATATACTTGTTAACTCATAAATAGGTTTTCTGTGAGTTATTACATTTACAGCTACAAATACTGCCTATTGGTTTGGGTTTCATCGTGTTACAGATTTAATTGATGATAATTATAGAAGAATTCAATAGTTCTTACACTTTGTTGGCTTAAGATAGGTGGATTTAGTATGAACTGAAAGAATCCTCATTATTATACCAGCCATTGAAAGTCTACTACTGGATATAAGCCTCTCCAAGAAAGGAGGTTTTTTGAACATAAATGCCGCGTAAGGCAAGCGTGTTGGCAATCGCAGAGCGCCGCTTTCGCGACGGGGATGCTGCTGCCCGTCATCGCCCTGTACATTAGAACTGCACTGTTTCGGATGGTCAGTCGGTACTATCTGTCGGTTCTGGTACCTAAGTCGCCTTTTACGCGGCTGGAACTGGGGCAGGTACAATTCTACTCACAGCTTTTGCAAATTATACGCATCAGCTTAGTTGTGGTGATGGATAAACAGGAGAATGTAAATTCAAAATAATGGTAGCTAATAAGAAGTTTGAACAAACTAACCAAAAAATATATATGGCGGCATTCTGCAATTGCTTCAGATGTATGTATTATGGAGAACGGAAGTAGGAAACTCAGGAAGCTTTACAGGATACATAGCGAGTGATTTGCGAATTAAAACTGGCTGATAAGATAAGAAAGCATAAGCGCAAAATACTGTAATGAGATGATGTTCTAACCAAAATTGAAAGCGGAATGGTAAGAAGCTTTTCACGTGTAGAGCTGGTGGAATAATAGCGTAGAATTACAGGTATGCCTTACATTGTTACCAAATAACACATCATCAGTCTGATATTGAGGTCACTGCTCATAGGTGCACACATGCTCTGAGGTCATAGGCCTCCCCAAGAAAGGAGAATTTGTGCTTAATTGTCGCGCTGGCCAAGCGTGTTGGTAGTCAAAGGGCGCAGTTTTCGCAACGGGGATACTCCGCCCTGTGCATTTGAGCTGCATCGTTTCAAACGCATATACCGCCATCTGTCGGTTTACACTTTAGTCACCTCTTACGAAACCTGGTACTGGTGGGAGATACTATTCTAACTCAAGGCTTTGAAAACTATACGCTGACTAAATTGAAACCGTTTCTAGAAAAGATCTATTGCGTTCTTCTAGGAGGTACTTCAAGAGATAAATGAATAATAGAAAGAAAAGTTTGTCAAACTCGAAGCAAATGTAAGACTAAAGTGGGAAATATATGTACCCACATTAGTGGATGTATGTATATATACCTATTTAAAAGTCAAAACCCCCAAAAAATTACATACAGGCAACATGTTTTGAAAATATCAGACTTCTAAGCAAATATTATTCTGATCGTTTTAAGTAGCTAGTGGTGAAAATCTATAAATATTGCCAAAGTTTCCTCTTAGAGGTCCATTATATCTGGTTTCGCTTCTATGATTCGTTTATACTTTGCTTCGTACCCCGTCCCCCCCGCGACACCCTTCCCCCGTCCCGGCTAAAACCACTTGTGCCAATTTTCTCGGGGACTCTTTCCACTTTACTTGAGCTTTCAGGGCTACCACACTTAACAGCGTAAACCCTCTTTCGATACAATAAAAAATAACTTTTATGATCATTCAAATAAAGTTTAAATTTTAACAATCTTGGGCTGTGTAAAATGTTGCATTGATACGAAATTGTACGCATTTCGGGTTACATTTCTAGGCCCAGGCATTTCTTTTCCCGCCCTTTACTAATGTCTGTTGCTTGTAATGAGAGGATTTTAGAGGAGTTTCCCATTAAATTTGATTTTTTGTTTTAGGAAGTTGTTTTATATCTAAATGAAATGTATGAATACATTAGGTATATCTGCACAAAATGAACCATATTTAACGTGAAATGATTCTTTCTTTCGATTGCCTCACAAAAGTTTCTTAACATCTTTTACTTATTAAAAGCGTTACTCTAGAATGTTCTCCTATTTAGTCTATCTGGTAAGGTTATCTATGGTTTCTTTCGATGGTAGACGTCTCACTTTTTATCACGTCCCTACCACCTATATATAACCTTTGTATTTCTCAAAAAAAAATAATCATCTGAAATTAAACTTTAAAAGCGTGATTTTGAGGTCAAATTTGGTTAGTATGTATGTGTCGATCTGTCTACAAGAGTTAAATAAAGAGCGTACATTTTTGCAATAGATACTCGCGGATCGTAAATGAAGCTTCTTGAAATTATTATTACAGCATATTAAAAAGTATAATTATTGTAATATGGACTCCCAACAATCCCGTAGCGTCTCAACTCGTATATCAGACAATTAATCTAGAAGGGTCAGCCCACAAAAAAGGACCGCACGATAATCTTAAGCCAACAGCATTCATTAGTTCACCTACTTATATTTCGTGTCATGTAGGTAAATTATAAGCAAGCCTCATAACTCTGACCTAAGGCCGCGGTCACACGAGCGACGTAAATCGCGCCTGTCGGGATCAGGTGACACCACCTTCTTTATGTTTTTTCCCAGGCCATTTTACGGGAAAGATAAAAATCTTTACATATTTTGACGCTGCTTTACGATCCTCATTCTCAAATTACGCGAGTCCATTATGTAATACTGAGAAGTTTGGAAGTAATATGAGAAGTTGTCTGGACTTTGTTTTCTGATGCACCTAATTTGGCCTATATAGAGTTATGATATTTTATTTTATTTTAAAGAAATGTTACATATCGATTTTAAGTTTTGTGAAAATTTATGCTGAAAAATGTTAATAAGAAGTATTTAAAAAAAATTAAGTTCCTTTGATTAAACAATCTAAATAGTCGGAACAAGTTGTGATGAGTTCGCGTTTAAAACTTTTATCAGCGATGTCGTGCTATTATGAATCAGGTCAATATACAACCGCAAGCAATTACACAAGTCAGAAAGCCTGCCATCTCTAATTTTGCATACGCATAAATCTTCCCCGAGGAGGTTGACATCAAATTGTATGAAGTGTTGTACGAAACAATGAAACACTGCTCGCAATATGAATCACCAATCTTAATAACGTTCACTCAACCACATTTGCAAGTTTGTCTACCGGACACGCCGACATCGGTCTCCGTCACGTCGAACAAAAGAGTATATAGTCTCTATCTATGCTCATGTAAACTGCACCTTATCACGACAAACTAAAGAAGAGTTTACCTTACTTTCCAAACAAGCATATCACGTAGCCGCTTTCCCAAAAATGCAAGCTCACATCAATTGGTGCGTTTCCGTAAAACAGACGTAAACGTAACTGTACACGTTTTGGGAAATGCGATCTAATTCCACGAAAAGTTCGATCGCTTTTCCATTGCGGGGTCGGCACGACTAACGCGCTGTACTGAGGCCGAAACGAACGATGTATAAAACATTAGTAGATACAGAAAAGTAGCGAACTGACTGCCGTCTATGTACCGTACACCGCACTGGGCAAAACGAAAATATATTACTTTTCCGAAGATTTAGGAGTGTTTGGACCGAACAATAATGTCCGGCTTTTGTGGAAAAAGATAGATGGCAATGCATAGGTTACATGGAGCGGAGTTTTTCTTTTGTGAACGAATGAAACTTCAGGCCGGCGCGCTACTAGCAGTTATTAATAATATTTATGTTTCTAATGTTATACTCGGCCTATTGTTAACAAGGAGAAAAGATTTTCCATGATGCAAGGAAACTCGAGGCGCTTTGTACCGCCTTAATGGATTCTAGAATACTTACTTAATGTTGCATGTCGCTTTCGCTGAAAAATGATAAAACTCTTTTAAATTTGTTTTACTCTTGTATTTTTGTAACTATATCAGTAGATATTCAAGGTTTTGTGTCCGATAATAAAGCGCAGCATTCCAATTGCTGCATTCCAACAGCAATAATACTTATCTGTGCATTCATAGATCACATTCTTGTTAGTCTGATGTCATTTTTGTATTATTTATTTTACTGTTATTAGTCGAGAGAGTAGGCAGAGTAGTATGCTCTTATACATGTGTGATGATATATATAGTAAGAGATGACCATGGTACTATCACTGACTGCCGGCGGTATGTTGGAAAATAGAAAAGTTCAAATGCAACGGGAGGGGGGGGGGGGGGGGATGCAGCAGTGGAACTGCTGTTGCGTGGCAATTATTGTCAAAATTCTCCCAGCAGACAACAGCGAACATTATGTGGATGTTATGATGGTGATGATGAGAGTTAGTATCGGGTTAGTAGTCTATCTCAATAGCATTGACTACTTCTGCCGTAGGGTAGCGGCAGAGTTAAATAGTACCACTCCCTGTACTTATGTCAAAAGAGGCGATAAAGCTACCAGAACTGACAGATGGCAGTATATCTATCTAAAACGTTTTAGCTCAAATACAATGAGTGGGGCTGGGCAGCAGCATCCACGTCGCGAAGGATACGCTGTGCGATTGTCAACACGCTTGATGAGCGCGGCAATAATGAGCAAAATGTCCAACTGAGATGAGGCCTGTGTCGAACAGAGGACTTACGATACCTGATATAATGATTAACTACTTAATACATGGGCTATGTTATTGCCTGTATATGCTACGATCGTTGTCTATGGACGCATGCAACTCCAAGGGTGTCGCATGAACATAGTTTTGTCTGTAAGGAGCCCTAATTTATAATTCCCCTGGATAAAATTGAGTGACCTGCTTACTTATTTTTTCTCATTAACTTATTTCGCAGTGCTATTATTATAATTTGGAGATGAAATAAAAAGGCTCGTTACTCAACGGAGACTTGCAGAGAACTACTTTATTTATGTTTCACTCATTCATTCATTCGATAACAAAACAATTATTGACATAAAAGGTTAACTAACAATAGATGGCGTTTCATATGATGTACAATTATTACAACACCCCCACTACATCACATGAAACCTCCGCCATGGACATGTATACAGCTTCTATGCTCTAAAGGGCCACAGTCCTTTGCTTTCGGCTTTCCCATGATATGACACCATCTGACATCATAAAACAATACCCTGTATATGATTTCCGGTCAATACCATTATTAGCCCAGTCGGCATCAGCAAATCCTAATAAATCTGAGTTTCCTTTTACATACCTTATACAATAATGTTTAGTTCTCTTCAAATATTTGAGAATGCGTTTAGCATAACTCCAATGAGTGTTTGTATGACAAGAATTAAACTGACTTAAAAACTAACACTAAAAGCTATGTCAGGCCTTGTTAACACGGACAAGTACATGAGGCTACCTATTAATTGTTAATAAGGAATATTAGTATCATTAACCTTATCATTCTTATCAATATTTAATCTAGACTCTACTACTAGCCTCTTTACAATTTAACATATTAAATTTAATTAACAATTGATCTATGTACTGTTCCTGATCTTTTATTTTAAATTTGGAACTCAATACTGAGATTAAATTATCTGTCTCTATTTTACAGTTTGAATACACAAAAAAATCATCTACATACAAAGCAATAATAACTTTAACTTTATCATGAAATTTTGTAAATACACATGGTTCTATTTTACTTCTTTTAAAGCCTAACTCTGTTAAACACTGATCAACTTTTTCATACCATGATCTTGACGCCTGTTTCAGGCCATAGATAGCTTTATTCAATTTTACAATCATTCTGTTACTATTACTTTCTAAATCAACTTTTGGATAAGCCATATAAATATCTTCCCTTAATTTACCATTCAAAAATGCAGTTTTAACATCTAAATGAGTCACATTTAAGTCTTTGTCGCAGCCTTGTAGCTTGTTGGATACTAACTGGGTCACTTTGATTCTCAGCATTTGATTGCATGCATAAGTTTGTGAAACCATAACGCTGGGGCGGCCTCCTGATCCTATTTGGTTCTTGTGGAGTTGGAATTTCTACATTCTGCAATATAGAGTTGTTAGCCTGGTCAATATTATCCATCAGACCAGTATCATCTGCAGGATCTGTATTAGCAGCTATATCAACTGGCTCATCTAACTCACTCTTAACCTGCTGCATTTCTGGGATTTCCCTCACTGAAACTAATATGCTATCATCTATGTTACTCTTTAGGTTTTCTTGTATTATTGCATCCCTGCTCACAGACACACACTTCTTATTGGGGTCATAAATCCTATACCCTTTGACAGTGTCAGCATATCCAACCAGAATGTGGGGTTTTTACTTGGTGTCCCATTTATGTCTTTTTTCTTTTGGGATATGCACAATGATCCTGCTTCCGAAAACCCGAACATGACTAACATCTGGTTTGTTCTTTGTCCAAAGCTCGAATGGTGTTGCATTCTGTAATCCTGATGTTGGTGATCTATTCTTGAGATAAACTGCCGTGTTAATGGCTTCTGCCCAAAAAGTTTTGTCCAGCCCAGCATCAAACAACATGCAACGCGCTCTTTCTACCAATGTCCTGTTTGAACGTTCACTTACACCATTCTGCTCAGGAGTATATATATTAGTTTTTTGATACACTATGCCTGCTTCTGCCAAGAAATTATCAAATTCTGCATTACAAAATTCAAGACCGTTGTCAGTTCTAAATATTTTAATTTTCTTATTTTGTTGATTTTCAACTAGTGCTTTAAATTCTTTAAAATATTTGAACACTTGATTTTTGGCTTTCAAAAAATATACAAAGGTCATGCGTGTGTGGTCGTCTATAAAAATGAGAAAATACCTGCAGCCGCCAATTGATGTAACCTCCATGGGTCCGCACACATCTGCATGAACAATGCCGAGTGCCTCATCACTTCTGGTGCTCATGTGCTTAAAAGGCAATCTGGTCTGTTTCCCTTGACAGCAAACAACACATGTATTCTTGCTGATCGCTGCTGTATCTTTATAGTCCACTCCCACAACTGCTTCTTTCATTTTGTTAAGGTCATTGCTGTTCAAATGACCCATTCTTCGATGCCATAACTCACTCTTGCTACAGTCAGATATCGTAAACAAACAGTGCTCATTGTCATCCACATTCAGTTTGTAAACGCCGTCAACCAATCTGGCCTCTCCAACTAGTTGATTTCTGTTGTTATAGATATAACATCCATTCTTCCGAAAGTCAACTCTGTTGCCATTCTGAATTAGTTTGCTCACTGACAACAAGTTAGTAGCAATACTAGGCACACACAATACATCCTTTACTGTGATAGTATTTCTGCTTTTCGATGTAATTGTGACAATATCAACATCACCCGAGCACAACACAGGCATAACTGCTTTATTAGCCGCTGTAATCTCCTTAATACTCGTGTTTTCTGATGTATTCCGAATATTGTTAACATTTGACATGATGTGTACACTCGCACCTGAATCCAGATACCAGTCATTCCTTCTGGAGTTTCCACTTAAAAACACCGCAGAGAACACATTCGGACTGTTTGCCTTCTTATTTTGAGCTTGTGGACACTTATTTTTGTAGTGCCCGATCTGTTTGCATCGATAACACTTGATAACTTTGTTTTGACAATTTGACGTTTAGCCATTTTTGAATGACTAAACAGATTTATTGAATGACATCGATTCCTGATTGACATGCTGGCGACCTCTAGTGTATAATGCAGCTTCCGTTGAATCTTCATTTCCGGTCAAATCAAGTAATTTTGATTTTATAACATCCGCCGTAATGGCGATGCCGGAATGTTCAATGGCCATCAACATCGGAAAATACTTTTCAGGTAATCCTGCGAGCATAAGACAGCCAATCCACTCGTCATTTACCAAAAAACCAGTTCTTGACAATTTCTGCCCCGTTTCAACAATCTGAGTAATATAACTAGTCATAGAATCCGACGTATCTAGGCGTATCGAGATTAGTGTCCTTAACAACATAATTCTTCTCGAAAAACCTGAATCGTCAAACATTTGTTGTAATTTCTGCCATAGTTCCTTTGTAGTCGCAGCGCTTTTAACATGTACATACAACGACGGATCCAATGTTAAAATCAACTTTGCCTTTGTCATAGCGTCGTCCGCCATATTTGCACCGGCTCCTTCAGTCTTGAGAAAATTTAGTTTTCCTTCGAGATTTTCTGCAGCAAACGCCCACTCACTATAATTTTCTCGGCCTTTGAGTTTCGGTATATTAGCTATAACTGAGCTCATGGTAAAAGCCATGTCTTTTGACTACACTCGGCGTTTTGTACAAACACGTGCACCACAATGTTAGTTCACCGCAATCGTTTACTGTGCACTCGACACACGATTCCTAAGCTAGCTCCGACTATGAACAATATGAACTTTACAACTTAACTACGAGACTGGGCCATAACCTATTATAATTTGGAGATGAAATAAAAAGGCTCGTTACTCAACGGAGACTTGCAGAGAACTACTTTATTTATGTTTCACTCATTCATTCATTCGATAACAAAACAATTATTGACATAAAAGGTTAACTAACAATAGATGGCGTTTCATATGATGTACAATTATTTCAACAGCTATGTAATCTAAATATAAGTATATTCCTCACATTGTGTATTTAATACAGAGGGATTTATCCATACGAGGCAACTACCCGGCTTTGAACCTATATTTCATTTTAACAAATCTAGTATTTAGCGCGTCAAATCGGCCCTTCCGATTTAACACCTTCAAAGTTTGGTATCTCGCTGGGCTGAATAACAAATAGCAGAATAATATGTTCCTTCTCAAATAAAACCTAAACATATCACATAGTAGTTTTAGTGACGATGGCAAGCACGAAATGGATATCTTATAGACTTCCAAGAAATATAGTAAAAAGTTGGAGACATTCCTAGATTTATGATAAAAATCACAAAGATGTCTTTTATTATATTTTGTTTTGTATATGGGTCATACCGACTTGTGTAGAGAAGCAGAAAAATAAAACTAGGGGTATACCTATCTGTACCCAAAACTGAGAAAAGAAATAACATTTGAGATTTGATATATGAAAGGAAAATTAATCACACATTTTTTATTAAATCTCATAAAAATTACATAAGTACCTACACATAATCAGGGATGCACAATTTTTTTTTTTTTTTAAAAACTTGCAGAAATTTTTGAGTTTTTCATTTTGTTAGTAAATCATCACAAGATAGATATACTAGACTAAAAGAGAAAGGAAGAGACGTTAATTTAAAAAAATGTAACATTGGGGAATTCATAGACATACAAAATACGACATAAATTATTCCCAAATGCTTGCATCATGTCAAGTCATCGAACTTTTGTGGAGTCACTTTATGTCAAAATTGCTGTTCGACTATTTAGAGTGCTAGCAGAAGAAAACGACTGAGGTTCTTGTACTTTGTTAAAAAAAGGACTAAAATTCAAGTACTCTTATTACGCAAGCGATTTATTGAATATATATTAATGAAAAAATATGTTTTCAGAAATAATGGTTTTTATATTTAAATACATTTGTAATAAACCAAATTTAAGTTGTAAACTTCTTAAGACTTCACTCGCGTGAGCTAGACTTTATATCCTGATATCATTGAACTTGTAGGAGATCGAAAATGTCTTTTGTTACCTAAAAATATTTGACTATATACTTCAAGAGGTTTCCAAATATTTAAGAAATTACCGCACTACAAAGCTAGTGGGATGCTTTGCATCAGAAGCCTCGGGAGCGTTAGTCCTAACCTCGGTTCGTCAATCATCTTCCAGCTCTTTAATAAGTATATAGGTTTTATCTTCGAAGCAGTTCGTAGCCTACCGGTAATTTTACTATATTATATTCAACGAGAAAGTTCTTACTCTTTCAGGCCAGAAAAAACGTGAGTGAAGCCACAGGCAAAAGGGTAGTAAAACGAAAAAACTAAACCAGTTCAAGCCGGTATTTAAAATAATAATAAGCAAATAAAGCCCCACAAATCATCCCTCGATAAAATTGTATTTCCTTATTTATATATTTCAGCGAGTTCCCTTTTCAGCTTCCGAACACAATGCTTGGATGAGTCCACAGGCAAATGACATCCGATTTATTCAAAAAACGAGGTAAGTATGATAATGCAGGATATCCAGATGATATAAATTTGTCATTACTGATGAAGTGACGATCGTAATGCAAAATGATTCATAATGCAAATTTGGGATTATTATTTTATAGTGACGCCCGCTTTTTTCTTTGCTTGTAATTTTTTGTGTTTCTTTATAGATTAGGATTTACATTTATTTTAACTTTATTCGTATAATTATGATACTAATATATTGTTTACTTATACTGTATATTATGTATCTAAAGTGAAACTCAATTTCATTATTATCATCATTACAGCTATTGGAATTCAATTGCTGGAGGTAGGCCACCCCAAGGTAGGGGGAATTTTGCCGCCATAATTGCAGCGCTGGGCATGCGTGTTGGCAGAATGCAGCTTTCGCGACGGGGATATTGCTGCCTCCCCCTGACCCTGTGATTTTAAGCTACTCTGATTCGGATGGATACAACTCCATCTGTCGGTTCTAGTACCTAAATCGCCTCTAATGACATCTGGTACAATGGGAGAAACAATTCTATGTACCGTCTACCGCCCCTTTCTACTAGTGTGTAATATGGAAAAAATCGCCTAATTTATCAACCTCCCATTTTTGGTACACAGATGAAGTTCAATGTGCAATTACAATTAGATAATGTATCATTATCGACCACATTAAATTCTTATTGAATTTCAAATCTTTACACGTCCTAAAGTGCAGTTATTACTATTGGTAGATGAAATCGTTTTTTGAAAAACATTACAATACCTATTCAAAGGTAAACAAAGTCTAAAGATCCTAAAAGTCCTTATCTTTGTACGGATAATCACCATCCACTGTATCAAGAATCGATGTTAATGATACGCAAATTCCGACAGGTGGCTCATGATAAATCTTTGGCCAATCGTCTTTACATCATCAAAGCGACAACATAACGACTACGGCTAAGGTCTAAGGGCGAATTTTGTCCATAATTGTCGCGCGGCGCAGGCGCAATTGAGTTTCGCTGTTTGATATACCGCCATCTATCGGGGTACAGACGAAGGCACAATTCTACTCTGCCGGTACCTCACGGTACCTTTGGTTACCGCTTTAATATACTTCATATTTGAATAGGAACATCGCAACCACAACAGCATTCCATCAGGAGTGAAACGGTGCGCGGCGTGACTTGCAGTGAAATAGTTGATTACTCCAAAGTTACGCACCGAGTTAATACAATCTGCATATAAATCGACACACGTCCCTCTTATGTTTCCGTATTGTTTTTGGTGAGGCGTTGTGCAAAAGGTTTCACTGACTTGAACCGTAATAGTTGTCAGGTAAAAAAATGAGTCCAAATTACACTATATATATGTATATATATATGGTGTTATATTGTAAAAATTTTCACGGGGATTACGGGGATTAAAAAATCTTTTTAGTTATATTACATGTGTTAAGTAATTATTCAAAAATCATCCCTTAAAGAGGTACAAGGCGTGTACAAAGTAAGTATAAAAGTTTTACATTTTAACGCGGGTGAAGCCGCGAGGCGCTAGTAGTTAGAGCTAAAATTCACAGAACATCTTATGCATTAATCTGACTCCTAGACAAATCGCATAAAGCACTTTCGTTACGGACATCAACAGAGGAATCACAAATATAAAATTGATGTAAATATTAAACGCCCGGGCACTGAACAAACACAAATATTCATCATATGAATGTTGGCCCTGGGTAGAGCCAAATGAGCCAATTGTGCCAACGGCCCTCGGCGCCTAATACAGGAACACTATCGATCGTGCCATCGGGTCAACTACGCTATATGGTCTCTGCCTAACTACTTATTAAGGTTATCAGTGTAGTAACTTATCTGGTACCATAAAGTGAAACCTTCTTGGCTCTCCCATAAAGAGAGGCAAAGCCTCAACTGGTTACTGTAACATCAGCTTGGCAACCCATCAATTGATATCTCCTGGTTATCACAGACGTCAGCAGGCCACGGCAATCGAAATTACACACATCGTATACTCGTGAAATACTGCTGATTCCAATCATCTCATGACATCCTAATATCACTAACGGGTCGTGAAAATTATACAGTGATACAAAACTCAATAGTTTCAATAGTCCAGTGGCTCATTGTTATTTTTTATTCAAAAAAGCCTAACTATGGGCACTTTGGTATAGTAAAAAGAAACAATATTGTGTACAAAGTATAATAAAATTAGAAAGACTGTACGACGCTACAATGCGTTGACAGACTCCGATCATTATTGTGTACCGACT
>JACJUM010001610.1:6410193-6576030 GCA_020976665.1 Heortia vitessoides | reverse complement strand
TAATATTTTGATTTTTAATAACTTTCGTCGCCTAATTTCATTTGGTATTTTATTTAATTAATTTATATTAATTTAACAAAAGCATTTTTAAAACGCAGCCCTGAAGTTGGTATTTGTAAATAAATTACATCACAAAACTTTCTCAAAAGGTCAGAGGGTGACACATTACCCACCGAATTCAGAGAAGTATGCCGCGCTAATTTATAGGGCGTAGGGCGACTCATTAAGGGCCGGGTTACTTGCCACCTGTAGCGTGATCCGCCTGGATAGATTTATCGTTTATTCTATTTGTGCTTTTGTTGTTTACCTGCTCGGACAAGTTCCTAGATAGTAGTTCATAGATCAGTATATTCTTAATGATATAAATTCGTAAGAGAAATTAAATATCTTATAAATCAAAATAAAAAACAATGAAACATAGCTATAGTTTTTTTTGTGCCTAAATATGCGTTTTTTTAATATGATACCCTTAAAACTCATCAAAATATTTAATATATATATAGTAAATTTTTAATATATATTTTTTTAATTAACAACAAACAAAACATGTAAACAATTAAAATCTAAACGCTCAAATAATATAGTATCTTGCCGCGATGGCGCCATGCTAGCGACTGCCGTGCGCCCACCCGACGCACCGCCCATAAACATGTCACTTCACGCGGCACGCGGCGGATTTACGACCTCTCGCTCTAACGTACCCATAACTTAGCCAAACAAAAGGGAAAGCTATAACACTCATCGGTCCCATGCGGATAGTTTAATTTACGCACACAAGCAAGACCCGATGAGCTAGTATGCGATTTCTGAGGCGAGTATAAGCGTGTTTTGAAGATAAATTTCTGTCAGATTCGTACAAAATATAACGAAACAGAAATAGATAGCCATTTTAAACATCTTTCGTAGCTTTACATACTTGTGAAAGAAGAAGCCGATATAGAGTTACAAAATCTTACTTATTTTTCTGACAATTTTAGGTTTACTACGTTAGCTGGTCCTCGGAGTAACAGCGACGTTCGAGTTGCCGTCGGCCGAGAGTTAATATTTTTATCTCTTTCTAACACACATTTCCCAGATCGTAAATCTCGAAATGGCCGCATGTAGGTTACGCACGCCGTTCGCGCAATACTAGCGGGAGCGCATAAAGTATAGTGTTCTCTGTTTTATTGCCTGCTTGACTGCGCGACAAAGGAGATGGGAGTATGCCGGGGAAATCAGCTGTTTGGGGCATGCTTCAAACGCGCTGTGGAATGTGGCGAACGAAATGTGTTGCTGCACTGCAAGGAATGCTGCTCTACTTTAATAATGAAGTTTTGACCAACTTTTTGTGTGATTACGATTTATTTACTTTTATATTGAATCTTCTTAATATCCATGCAAATTCTTATAAGACATAAATGTGACAGGAATAAAATTGTAGAGCATATGAAATAATTGACGTAAATTGGTATAATTATACATGTTATTAGAAAAGATATTAATAAAAAATTCTATTTAAAATAAACAGTGTGAAGATTCCTCAATTAAATATACATAGCCAACTGAAATTTGGAAGTGCCTTTAAGAAGTTACAGATCCACTACCACAGCTTACAACAAATTTACTAATCTCAACTGTTCTAGGTGTTGTTAGACGGTTGATAACCCTAGGATTTCATCATATTTACAGCGTGGTATTGATAGGTCATCAAGTAGTGAAGAACTAATGGTCATGGCCTGCCCTTCGTCACTCATTCGACCTCAGAATCAGTGGTTGGCTCTCTGAGGAGGTAACTTGTACCTACATTATACTATTTATTTTTGGTCTCACTCATGAACATACCTACCTACTACATTATCTCTTTTTGGTCATTTTATAATTTCTATCTATATAGAGCGAAGAGGTACCGGTAGGGTATAATAGTACCTCCCTCTATACCAGGAGGCGTAAGAGGCGACTAAGATACCAGAACCGACAGATGGCGGTATACCCATTCGAAACAGTGCAGCTCAAATGCACAGGGCGGGGGTGGGCAGCAGAATCCCCGTCGTAAAAGCTGCGCTCTGCGATTACCAACACGCTTGCTCGGCGCGGCAATTATGGGCAAAATTTCCCGTTTCTTGGGGTGCACTTCCAATGAATATAATGATGATGATGACCCCGTATAAAATGATAATATTTTTAATTTTATTGTTGTGGTTGCTAGTTATTTCTCATATTACGCAAATTCATAAGTCATAGAGAGAGTTATCTTACTTTTTTGCACTAGGACAGTGTACAAATAGCGTACCTACTTAATGCCAGCTGGCATTATTTTCCAGTAAAAAATTTGACGAAAAAGAAAACAAATTATATATATGGTAGTGCAGAAAACATAGATAAAATAAAGATAAACGTAATATTCAAACTTATCATGTATAAATGCAATATTATATTTGTTTTCTGTAATCATTTCATAATAAGTGTGTTATTGAAGTCTTCTTACAATTTTGCACTATAATAACAAATAAAAATAAATATGGAAAGGTTACATTGTACATACATTTATATATGTGGGTGTACATACATCTTTGTCTAACTTTGATATCCAAAGCGTATGCAAAACTGCAACCTTAATACGACTGTTGGGATTATTCAGTGATCAAATATCTTTTATCTACTTACTTAATAGTTATGTCTAGCTAAGTAGATATATCATTATACATATATATAATGAGGTAACATATTATTTATAGATTTCAGTTTAAAAATATAAAAATATACTAAAACATCTTCAATATTCCACTTTTACATAAAAGTGAGTGATTGAAGTGTAATAATTAGTAAAGGGATTTAAAGACATCACACTAAACTATTTAGTAGTATTTCTTTTAATTTCAAGGTTTTGAAAGTAGATAGGTACAAGTTTGAGATTGTCTTATTGCTTTACAGTATCTACTTATTTGAAGAACCTAAATACTGAGTCTGGATTACCAATGTTGTCTCATGGTATTGGTAATGAGGTAAAATCAGATAACGTGGTAAAAAAGTATTGTAACTAAATTTTGTTTTAATCACAAAATAAATATGCTTCATTAACATTAATTTTTCAATTAAAATGATTCTAGATGAGATTAACACTGAGATGTATATACTAAATAAAAAATCATTTTATCTAAATTATTTATTAGTAATTACATGAGTTTGATTTTATCTACGTGAAGATGTGACCGCCTACGTTGCCTTTATACTCTACTTACTAGATACACAAAATTACAGTATGCCGATTGATTAATTGATCTTGAACTAGATACCTATATTATATAGCAATAATAGAATATTTGTTTTTATATTTTGTAGACAGGTACGTTTTATTAATTATTATAGGAAAATATTATCTTAATCCGAGAATACTGTTGAAAACACAGTCATAATTTATAAACTACAAAATAATTTAATAAACTTGTAATAATTTAATTAATTATACCTACCCATTAAACATTTAATTTAAATAAAAAATATGCAAGACGTAAAAACCGATAGTCAGTGTTTTGTCCCATTTACGCTTTATCCTGTTACTGTGGAAGTTATAATCCCGTTGTGGTGTCTCTAGCCTATAAATCATCATAATACATGGTTTTGTACTACAAACTTGGTTGTCAAAATTGCAAACACAATTAAAAAATAATTATTTCTATTGATAATTATCCAATTTGATGCTGGAAATAATTCTATTCTATGTGTGCATAAGCACATACAAACGTTTGGAATATTCATTTTAATAATAAGTACTACTAAGTATATACCTAGAGCTTAGTCTTAGCATTAAATAAATGGAAAATACCCCCCTTTGATGTTTTATATTGCAGTTTTAACTATTTAGTTAAAGTATCAACTAAAGCAAAGTTATATATACGAGCTAAACCATTAAATACAATGTATTAGAATTCAATGAAAATAACTTCTATAACGACATGTGAAGCGTTTATATCTTTCATAAATCTCAGTCTAAGAAAATCTTCACTGTCAAAAGATATTGTACCTATGTATATTTGATTGTAACAATTATGAATACTATATACCTGTGTGTATAAGGGATTTGTGAAATTATTATATCAAGGACTAGATTTTGTACGATCTTTAAATAAATAAAATACAAATACTCACCAAAATTATATAATAAACTGGATATAATTTAAATATTATATTTACAAGTACAAATACTATGGTATAAATGGTCCGTACGTCAGCATCTCGACGTTGACAAATGATACTGAGCTTATTCTCTCTTAAACCAATAAAGCTCTTGGAAGGGGAAACAAAATGGCGTCGGGCACTCGGTTGTGATTGGTCGGACCGGAGTGCGTCTAAAGCAATCGGATGCTCTTTTTTTTTAAGTACGGACGGTTTGAATGTCGGTTGGTTTTGAGGATTATTTCTTATTTTTATCTAATAATTTGGATGAACTTTTAAATATTCTCGGTAAATTGTCTTTTACAAAATATCTTGGTGCTGGTAAAGTTAGTGGTTATGATTTAATTGTGTGTGTGTATTTAGACCGACAGACCTTAAGTCCGATAAGGCTTTCCTTATTAGACTTTATTAGGTTCCTTATTAGGTTCTTTTGTTGACCTTAGTAATATATTTTTTTATTTAATAACGAAGTCAACAAACAAGCATAAGGTCCTCTTGATGTTAAACGTCTGACCGCTGCCTAAAAAGGTTCGTGTTATCACCATGATATCACTAACGTGTCGCCAACTCTGTGAACTGGAGATACCATATCTCTATATATATATTTACACAGTTTTTTCTCTATATTTCTTACCTTCCAAACCGGAACACAACAATGCGAACACTTGCTATGATGCTATTTGGTAGTAGAAATAGATGAAAGTGAGGCACCAATGCAGGTATTACCACTATATGTAATAAATTTGTTCTTCTCTGAAAAATAGTAATTGAGTATAGAATTCAACCATTTCAAGTGCTAGATTTACTTAAGCCGTCAGTTCATTGTTCGATATGTTTAGATTATCAATAAAATAGCAAAATGTTTTATGAGTGAAATACAATGATAATTACCTTTTGGATAAATATTAAAGATATGTAATTTAATTCAATATTTAGATCTCTACTAAGACTATTTATTGATTAATGAATAGGTAGATGCCACTAGAATTGCCGATAGATGCCACTAATTTTAATTAATATTATATTTAAAATACTTTGTATCTAACTATATCAGAAGTACTTTGTAGTAGTCATTGCATTTCTTAACATGTTTTTATTGACAAAGATTTTCACTTTTTTCTCCCTTACCTAGCTACACACCACAGCGCAACGAACCCAAGCAATTTTTCATCAATGTGGTTAAAATTATATATTATTATATATTATATTAGATAAATGTTTAAATGCATTTCGAACATTTATCTTTTATAATATAATCTTTGTTACTTGATTAATTTATTATAATTACATAATAGATTATATACTGTAAATATTTGTATACATTCTATTTATAATTTTCTATTCCATCCAACTTTTATTATTCTGTGTATACTAATTTGTAGATATTAATAATGTAAAGCAAAATTATTAGATTCTGCTATTGGGTGACGACATCAAACTATCAAAAAGGCCGGGCGGTAAGATAACTTGTAAACGTAGACTGGTAGATGCAAATTTAATGGCTTCTGTATTTAACAATTGGCAGGTACTTTGTATAACGTATGGATTAGTGGAGTTATACTTTTATTTTTAAAAAAATGTTAGTTGTAGGGAAAAAATTACTACTTTAATGGTTATGGTATAAATACTTTAATGGTTTCGATATCAGATAGCCAAAATAATAAGACCTGCATTTTTTTATTAAATAAAATTATATATCCAAGTAGAGCCGCATCGCCGACCGCCGCGCTCGTATCAGTGTCTGGTGCATCGAACGATACACGAAGAAACTTTACGAGGACGGCGCACTTGCGAGGATCGCCGTGGTACGGGCGACCGCTGACGGCCCGAGCCCATCGCGATCACCGGCCAATTAATCGCGCCGATTAACGTTCGGACATCAACTGCGCTGGATTAACGGGGGTGGCGTCCTTTTCTGCTCGCAGATTTAGTGCGGCGCCGCGGCGTGCGGCGTCGCTGGCGGGGGGTGCGCCGTCGCTCGTAAACCATCGGCCGGCACATTCAACTGACGCGCGCCTCCGCGACAACGCGTTGCGTAACCTCGCATAAACAACGCGACGTGCACCTGCACACACACCACGTGCCCCCGACATTACGTATTGCGCTCATGCCCCATCTAAAACGCTGACACGTGACTCGGCCGAGTGAAACTGTCCGACTGTGACTTGTGAAGTTGGCGGGATGACGCGCGCTTCGCCGTCGGCAAGCGGCCGCGCTTAAGGTGAGTTTATTGCCGATTTATGGCCCCCGAGCGGAGCTCAGGAACACGGCTGTAGCTGTGGGGAACTTTTTCGCGGGTTCTGAGAGGTCTAGCGCCCGGTTTGTAGAGGTCCGGCCCGGGGACGGTGTTTTGACGCGAACTATGAATGGCCTAAACAAACCGGCACGTGTGGCGTCCGCCGCGCCAGTTGCAACCTAAATATCTCAGACTACAGTAATGGAATCGCAAAAGTATGATCATTATTACATTTTTATATATATACTCTGTCAAATTAATAAATCTTTAGGGAACTAACAAATTTAAATCACTTGAGTAAAAGCCCTAAAAGGAGAATATAGCTATCAAAAATTGTATTTTAAGTAAAATCCGCCTTGTGAGTTGATTTGTTCATTTGTATGATATGAAAACAACACAACATAAATAGAATATACTGAAATTTAAGAATTGGCAATTATATAAATTAGTACTAGACTTAAAATTAAACTCTATGTATGCAGTCGAATTTATTAAACACAAGATGCAGGTTTTAATTTTTTCCTTCTGAATCGTGCCAACACTAAATATTCAAATTCAACTTTTCTGTATGTCGAACTTTTTATAAGATTGTATATACGCTTGCATAATAACATTTGAAGTAAAGGCTTAAAAACTACCGTGAACTTTGAAAAAGTTGCGTGTAAAGGAAATATTTTTTAAGCTTATACATTGTGAATTTTTAAGTGTTAATATAAAAAATTGAAGTTCAAGTATCATATTCGTGATAATAAAAAATCCATTCTGATTATCAGTAGCGTTGATTAGTTGTACTGTTTGAACTGTCCCCACAAATTTGAACCGTGCGTCCCTGCGTATAGGGCCCAAAATAAGTTTTACCTAGTTATACATTTGAAGATCAATTTATTAATATAATCGGCTATCATAAGGAGATTTTGTGGTGTGCCCAGAATAAAGAAGGCTTAAAATAATTCAAGATAAGAATACATGTTCATTAGAGTACTATTGTAAGCAACACATGGCTGCTTTGATGATATGATTAAGTATATTTTTTGCGTCTACCAGTATCAAACATTTCTAAGAAATATTCCTAAAAGGTACCACAAAAAGTTTTACAGTCACTGGTTATTAGTAGCTACCTATATATAATGAAAATATTTAATCGTTTATTATATACTTAAGTAGATTAGAGATAAACGTTACACAATTCACAAATGTCTTCGCTATTAATGAGACCGAAAGTAAAAACCAATTGCTCTGCCAGATGCAAGCCTTTATTTCCGTCGCCATAAATTCAATTAAGAAACCGCCATTGTATGTAGTTGATGTGCCTCATTTCACTGCAACAGCTTAACATAAACTCCTATTTAAACTGAAAAAGAAATAAAATTTATAGTATCATTGGACTAAATGCAAAAAACGACCAGTAGCAAGTTATAAATGTTAATGACACCTTTAATTGAAAATATGACATAATTCATAAATAGTGGGGGATCCATTAAAATTCCCGATACATCTGAAGGGGAACACCCATAGGACTTGCAGTACATGCTTAATGCTAAAACAGTAAGTGTTAATGGGGGACAAGTTGTAATTAGTGCACATACAGAATATTAATTGTACGGTGATGTGCACAGAGGCAATAATGAAAAATAGGCATTCACAAGTAATAACTCGGGGGCCTTCCTGCAACAGCCCATTAAACTGAAGACATTAAAACTCCTACAGTATTGCCATTTTTTGTTTTAAATGAATGATGGAGCTTCTTAATTATTAATTTTTTCTATGGAATTCTTGTAACCATATATGATCACAATTAAAAAGGGTTAACACATTTTTAATTATATGCATTAGTACATAATTCAAAAACACATACCTTTGAAATGTCAATTTGATATATATACCAATTCAATAGAAATAAAAAAAATATATAAACTTCGTAAAACTTTAATATAGAGACCTAGAATATTTAATAGATTAATAGTGTAATAATAGTCAAATTACCAAGAATTACATTATTTATTTCAACTAAAACTAACTAAAAGCTGAGATTTCACATAATTATGTTACACCACATATGTGACAATAAATAAATAATCCTAACATAACATTTTGTTTCGCTCAGATTAAAACATTAAAGCCTTGTCTAACTGCATAAACCGAACTAGCTAACCCAAATCCTGTCATAACTGCACTTAAGTATTTGTTTGTTAATAATAAAAAATGCAACAATAAATTAAGCTATAAACTATTCTATCTCTCAAGTTAGATCAAACTAAACGCAGTAAGTAAAAAATTATTAAATAAGTTTATTAAATATTTTAATAAATTAATTATTTTCTATTTAATAATAGCTAACCTGACAGACGTTGTCTGTTCTTAACTGTATGTTCATCAATAAAATAATATTACAACTATAAATTGAAATATAAAGTATAATATCTCTCATGTTAGATCAAATTGTACACAGCAAAAATTGATTACAATCGGTTCTGTAGTTTAAAAGTGTATGACGGACAAACACAGTGTTACATATATTTTATATATAGAGATAACAATACACAAATAACCACTTACAGTAACATTCAACATTAGGAAATATGTTTTGCTATACAACCTTCACTTTTTCATAAATCTGACACCTTGTAGAATTGTTGCAATAATCGTGTAAAACCGTTCTTACATATATCTCCCGACTAACGTCAGTACCGAAAAGCGGTTAAATTACTGAGTAATGTGTCGTAAAATATTCTCTGGTAACGAGATTTGCGACGCATCAGTAATATCCATACGAATACACGAGCGACTATAAACTCCGGTGACGCCTAGAGCGCATGCTCGTTTGTCATAATAGTGCAAAACAAAAATATAACAGAGTTAAACGATTGGTCCAAGAATACAAATTGGTCCACATTCAAATACATTTTGCAATCGTATCAAAAACAACTAACTGATATACACCTATCATTTATAATAGCAGGTGGTATTTAGACTTCGCAAGATTTATATCTGCCTTTTATCATTGCCGTATTCTAAACAGATCTAGCCACCGTTCTCTAAACATTCGCTTAAATACAACCACTGACTGACTGTATCTAACGAGGCTCGCTTCAAAAATACTTGGGCGGCGTTTAATATGTAATTTTGTTAGGAAATATTTTTCTTACATAGATATAAATATTTTAAGTCGGCAAACAAGCACGGCCGCTTGATGATAAATGTGACCGCATCTTATAGCCACTCGTGTTATCACAAACATATCACCAGTGTGACGCCAACCTTGTGAATTGAAAATATAATGTCATATTTACTCGTTAACTTCACTGCCTCTTTCACCCTTCGAACTGGAATACAGCAATGCGAGCTCTGCTATTTGGCGGTAGAAATAGGTGACAGTAAGGTACCAATGCAGACGATCATTGTAAGGGGTCTACCTTCAAGAAAATGTTTGCTTTGTATTAATTTTCTGTTTCTTTATTTAATATTATTACATTTTCTTACACAAAACTACAAGAGTCCAGCGAGACGTATTCAACGAATAAGTTTATTTTATTTATTTATTAATCTATATCGTAGACATCAAAAAACAGCGATAGTCATATC
This sequence comes from Heortia vitessoides, assembly GCA_020976665.1. Taxonomy (NCBI): domain Eukaryota; kingdom Metazoa; phylum Arthropoda; class Insecta; order Lepidoptera; family Crambidae; genus Heortia; species Heortia vitessoides. The sequence goes on along the minus strand of JACJUM010001610.1, from coordinate 6,566,060 downwards.
TGTTGAAACGAACAGAGAAACTGTTTAAAATATGTAATTTTAAACAATTTCTCTGTCCGTTTCAACTTTCCAAATTTAGAATTAAAAATTTATTTGGAAAAAAATACCTACGTTTAAATCAAATAAATAAAATTTATGATATCTTGCAAAATTTTGATCAGATTGATTTATGGATTCGTTATATAGATGTTGTAGATAAATTTGATAAAGACTACTAGAGCTAGGAAAAGTATCGAAATAAAGAACTAATTAATTAATGCATATTTATTTTATCATTTTATTTTAATTCTTTTTGTTACAAGTAATATAATATACCGTAACAAGAACAAATGCAACCTATAAGCTATATATAATATTACAAAAAACCTTAAGTTGTGCTCTATCCAGCAGCGCACGCGCATCTATTTGATATTCATCTCATGCCCGCCGCCATATTTGTCTCATTTCACATCACCCTGTAGATCTCAATCTCATATACAGCGATGCCAGTCGCCTTCAAGTTAACTTAAGTGTGTTTACAAAACGAGTCATTATCTACTTCAAATGTATGTAAAAAAAGGTAATAATATATATATTTTTTACTTTAAATGCAAAAAAAGAGCTACACTCAATTGTTTCTGTAAACTTGTGTCTTAAAATAGACTTTACAAAATAAGGAAATGGAGGTGTTGAATTTTGCATAGAAAATTATCAATTCTGTCGGTTTCTGCGCGCTCAATATATATGTAGAAAAAACGCAGTCAATTGTTGAAGTAATAAAAAACACTTTTGCTGCTTTGTGTGTTCTTCCACCATTAACTTTCAAGGGAAGAGTTATAGGTGTTAGGGTCTGAGAAGTAAATGCATTATGCAACCTCATAGCTAATAAGCATAAAGCTGTTTGGATTATCAACCCCATTACGAGGCGACTGATTGATGGATTCATTCCACTTGTCTTCTTCCTGTGATTAGTATGCAAATTGAATCCATAAAACCTTTGAGTTCGCTCCACAACTGGGCGGGCGTCCACACAAATTGACTTTGTAACTCGGCTGAGGCGAGAAACTATATCCTCCTACCTTGAGCTCGTCACCGGGGTTTGACGCGGCGTTTTTATTTAGATGAATAAAAAACAAAGGCTCGTATTAATATCTACAGTTGCAAGCATGAAATTGTCCATCCCGCAGTCATAAATTATCATCTTAATAAGTTAATGAGTGATTCCAGAAATGCTTTGTTTTTGTAGTCGTTGATCCAAGTGCCAACGCTGCCGGCGGCTCACCCGCTATTACCATTTTTGTTCGACTCGCATCTGCCTTTATCGAATTTGATTAAACTTCATGTTTATTTATCGCGTATTTATTTAAGCAAGTAGTGCTCCTTCAGCGCCATTTAGAGACTTACAAAAGTGTCGCCAGCAAACTACTTTTTCTTGTTAATCTGTATTTGGCTCAAAAGAAATGGCTTGCCGGCAAAATCGTAAACACATGTTGCTGATCTTTACGGGAAATAATTTAAGATACGAGCAATCTATTTATTCAATAGAAGCCTCTATACTATTTAAGCATATACCGAATTTACTAAGCCAAAGATTTATTATAACTCAGAAAACTGAATGGATTTTGCTTGCTACATGCTTCGGTAAATTAATTGAATGTATGTAGCTATAATACTCTCACGTAGCATCGATCAGACGCAATTTAGTATAAGCAAAAATGCACCCCATAGCATCAGACACAAGTAACAGGTGAAATTACAACTTCATGGACAAATAAAAACGAACATCTGTTAGTGAGAAATGTATGCGAGCATCGGTCGCACACGATCATATCTACTTGAAATACGTCGACGAGACAAATTGCCTTCAAACGTGGCGAGCCCGCAACGGAGTTAGCAAACAGCAACTGTTTCTGGCTACTATACGAGATAGATCTTAGGTGTTTCACAACAAAACGTAAAATCCCTTAATAGTTTAAACGGTGAGGAACCGCAAGCCTGACGGTAAAGCACCTCCAACTTTGAATCCGCATAATTATCGTATAGGCTATAAATTTCACTGTGCGAGTTGTTTACCCTCGCACGGACGCTACCAGTTCAAGTATCATTGTTTGCTGCGAATCGCCGTTGACTTTGCGGGAATACACCTTGCGCAATGTTGTTACCACGTCACTATTTTTCAATTTATATGCCGTTACATAAAACGCTACATTAATAGCTATGCACTTCAATTGTTTTATTTAAGGATGTCACTTGTTTCCTTCACTTTCTTGTATATTAAATTACTTATTGTCTATTGTTCGCAAATATCATGACGTCTACAAAGGGTTTGTGCGAAACTTAACACAATAATCACTTATACATAAACATTAGTATAAGCACAAAGATATAAACGAGTCAGTGATATTTACTTATCCATATTTCCATCTATGATTTACAGATGTTACGACCTAAACAGTTCAATAATGAATGAGCTGGTCGTAAACGCCGGAGTCAAGAGAACATTAAAGTCAATAAAAAACCCATAAACTCTATTAGCCGTCATAAACTTCACCACATCTGGCCAATAACTCGTTCCGTGTACAAATACTAGGTATTGATCTTTTAATTAAAATATTGAGACTGATTAAGTGAATTCTTTGTGGCGACAAAACTCGACGTGACGTGACGAGTTGCCGAAACTGACGTCACTTGCAGGCGCATGTGACGTCAGTTTCGGCAACTATCAAATGTCCGCTGTAAATATTCACGTCAATCGATAAGCGTTTTTCGAAGTACACGGAAACGAACTTTTGTTATGAGCGTTCACAAATAGAACAATAAACAACCTCAAGGTGTTGTAAGTGTTTGAGCCCCTTGGCCACAATTCTCCAAAACATTAGTAGTGAGCACGCATCCATTGTCACAAGCATTACCATAATAATTGGTTACCTGCTTATTTAGCAGGTGAATTGTTATAGTTGCGCTTTGTCTAAATTTCCATTGTCAATTTGTGCAACGTTTATTGTTACGGGGTTAGTTTCTGTTGCATATTTTAGCTCGTTTTTTACGATTTAACGGGACTTAAAAAGAATTTCGTAAACATAACGGACCAATTTGCATCTTTTTACAGTTTAACGTGACAATAGGCGACAATAGGCTGTTTTTTTTAATGTAATTGTGGACTCTAGAGGCATCTTGATTCCCAGTAGTTCTTGTATTGCTGTTTTAATATCTTAACACATGGCATGTTGTTTTGACTTCCGTTATTCATTGAAACAAAGACGTCTTTTGTGACATTGTTCTTTATTGCTACTATTTTGTCTTAACTTACTCGTGTTTTGTTAAAAAATACCAATTGGCAAAGTTTCTATTTTAAAACATGTTACAACGAATTTTACCAATACTGTTTCTTTTTTATATTTTTGCTAAAGACTCATTGCATTAACTCGTCTTAACAACTTTATTATAGACAAGAGGAAGTTAAAGAGTCCGACTCGTATACTATTTATTTTTCAACGAAGCTAATTAATAGGTGGAACAGTAACTTCATCTTTCATGAACGCTTAACCAAAGAATGCTTTTAAACAAAAATGTTGCAAGTGAAATAAAGAGCCATCTATTTATATACAGTGAGAAAGTTTGTCCGTCCGTCGAACCGAGTGCGGTGGGGCGGCTCGAAAATTGTAATATTTCAAAATTACTCAAGAGTCGCGTTGGCTTGAATAATGCGAGAACTTTGAGCTAGGGGTGTTCGGGGAGGGGGAGGTTTGAAGGGGAAGGGGGGGGGGTTAGGTCGTGCGTGCCTACTTACCCGGGCCTTGTTTTTGAACTTCTGCTTTTGAGTTGGATCAAAATATACTTCAGCTTCATTTGAACAAGACCCTTGTATAATAGGCCTATTGGGCATGGACCCTTGATTTATTATCTTTGAGATTTTTGCACTTGTCATTTTGTTAATCTAAAAACGTTACTTTCTGAAATTCTTGGCTCCATTCATTTCAAATATTCATAACTTGCTCCTTCCTTGAATGCATGACCACATCATTCTGTGGACAAGAAATAAAATATTAAATGGTTTTAGCTGTGTGGTACCAATAGAGTAGAAAAATATCTCTCCCTGTACCAGGTATCGTAAGAGGCGACTGAGGTCCAGGAGCCTACAGTCAATGTCCATCTGAAACAGCGTAGCTTAAAAAGCACGAGGCGGGAATAGTTAGCAGCATTCTCGTCGCGAATATAGGCTCTGCGCAGCGTAGAAATAATAGTGAAGTTCCCCTATTCTTGGGGAATTATAGTATATCAATCCAACTGGCTGGTAATATAGTAAGACTTTAATCAAAAATGGTTTTCAATAGCTACACAATTTTTATTTTCTAACATATATACTATACTCATCTAAAATATCTACGATATCCTAATATATGTATTCTGTCGCCATGCTATAGATTTTTTTTATTATAGGTTATTTGCAATCAATAAAGTTTATCGAAATCACTCGGACTTCTCAGATCATCAAAACGAATTTGTCGTTACCACAATAACTATTAAACTTATGACACTAAATTAATCTCACGGTAGCTGAAACAGTTGCCAGTATATCTCTTTCAAATATTTAATATTTCTTAAAAAAAACATTGGTCTAGACTATATATTCCTATAAGATATATTTAAAAGCAAACACGCTAAATTTAAATACGTATCCCATTCAATTACAAACATCGAATTGATCAGTCGTATTGACCACAATCGGTCGATTTAAAAGCAGTAAGTCTTGAATTTTCTATAGCAATGAAGATATAACTCACAATGCTCCGATGAACAGAATGCGTTTATTTCTTCGGCAGTGCAAACATGGCGGCCATTACTAATATTATATAGTATAAAATAAAACAATGACAGTATTTTTACGATAAAATTGTTTATTTTTATTGTTTAAATATTTTTTGTTATTATTATCAATCTCGTATTTTACAAATTAAAGTCTTTATTTATAACAAGCCAGCCATCTTGGATTTGACACTATTACGTTGTAATGTTTTATTAGAATAAGAATGACATCACAATACCTTGCGTGTAACCAGATTTTTATTTAATATAGTGATAAAATGAATCACAAATATACTGACACGCTCTCGTACCTACATGACAACAATTTCAAACACACAACTGTCGACTTGTGACTGGCCTTCGTGAGTTGATATGAACGACCGCTCTTAGATATCTGATTCGCATACCTTTACAGGAAGAACACATTTTAAAACATGTTATTCGTTTAAATGTTTTTGTATGAATGCAGTATTCTCTTAAGTATAAAGATAGTATTTTCCTTGTATTGTGAGAAAACTATTTTGAGTTATTACTGCGCAAATACACCGCACAACATATCTATCCAATAAATACAACTAGATTCTTTATATTTCTTCCACTATTCTCGTTACGATACGCGCCGGATAACCACAGCCCAATAACTATTAAAAAGTACATATAGCCGGCACGTGGTCGAACCATGTGACAAACCGGTCTTCGGCCCTAGTAACCTTTAAACCACTCTGGTGAGCTCAGGATTCTTTGCCTTTGTTATTTGTGGGAATGTGTAAAACTGCCAAATCGGTATATGTAAAGAGTAGAGTGTTAACTTTAGTTCCGGTTGTGTTTTGTTAAAATGATAATTACTTTATATTATTATTCGTAACTGGCCCCGCAGTTTTGCTCGCGTCGTTCCCGTTACCATCTAGATAGTAGAATAAAATACAGCTTATATTATTTCATAAGAAGCCTTGTAGATTAATAAAAGAATTATAGAAGTCAGTCGTTTTCTAGTACGCTTTTATGAAATATAATGTAGTCTGTACTTGGTGGACATGTAGCTTTATTATGATGAAATATTTTCTTTTATTGATCGAGTAGATTTTGTGTAATATACCAAACAAACAACCAAATGTTTCTTTTTTATCATATTAGTATAGATTTCTTAATGATATTATAAATGAGAATATTAAGTTCGTATAGAATTCATCTGTACAATAATAAAGTCATAGCAATAGTAATTGTCTTAGGGTCTGCAAAAAAATGTAGAAGTTAGAAAACGAGAGAAAGGAACTGTGATTTTTATAACTTTCTTGTCTTGCGATAACCCGTTTTGGATTGTTGTTATCGAGTCTAAAGCTAATATTACAATCGCCACCTCTAGATGCGTAATCGTAGATTTTGTTGCATAATTGATATGAGAAAATAACGGTTCTATTAATTCATAGGCCATAAAGAATGATATAAAAACAATCTAGTCTATAACTTTAACAATGTCTATTCTTTATTTTGGATGTATAATGTTATTTTTATGCACGAACTTTTTTCTTTTACTGATTATATTTATACCTTTATTTATTTCACTTCAAAAATAGTTTCATTTACTATCGGTATGACTTCTTACATCTTATTGAAATAATAAAATGGCCCATTATTTTTATTATTTAATTGCCGTGCTGTGTAAGCTTTTTTTTGTACGTCATCTTTAAGCAGCCGGCAGCAATCAGTGGACTCTAAATGAATTCCTAAATTACAAACACCATTAGCGAGCAGTTTAAACACTTTTGTCACAGTCACAAGCCCAATACTGGCTAAATTGAAAACCTCCTGGTAAGTTCCGACCGCCGCGCAACTTCCAACTCAAAGTATTCCAACTCTAAGAATCCTCAGAACTTTCTTCTCGTTAGCTCCCGCCACAAAACCTCTTCTTATTTATGCACTTACTTATACCGTTTGCGGTTTGCTTTAACTATTATTGTGTGCATTTTAAATTATTTTAAATGTTTAAAAATCCATTATCCAAATATCCTAGCTTCTATGTGAAAGTAGAAATATTTAATTTCCGAAATAATGTCACACAATTACTTTGAAAGGCAACATCTTTAAATTTTTCTTGCGTAGGTCTTACGTTTTTACAATTTTTTCCTAATACATAGAAAAAATCCAAAAGTTTGTCTGTCAGTTGATATCTGCGTTTCAAATTCACACCGATATAACTTTCTAGAATCCGAGTCATGCAATTGTAAGGTGTCGGAAAAACTCCGACAATTCCATGAAAATGCATTGCGTCGAAGAAACCAGCTCTGGAATGCCACATGCTGCCTTCATCTTGTCACTGGTATTATTACGATCTAATTTAAACTTTGTCCTGACGAATTAGCGTTAAATTTTTATTGCCCGCCAATTGGTTGTTGTGACGTTTCATTATGTAATGCTAATTGTTTCAAGTTTTTATCCCGGCAAGGTGCAGCCGCGAGCAAGATCCGACGTTCGGAATATAATAAACGTCGGACGAGAGTAACAAAATTTATACAGGTGTTGAAACTGAATGCATTTTGCTCCTTTTCTGTCATTGTGACAGTGACGGCGCATTTAATGCGCACCCAGACAGAAACGATATTATTATGTTCTCGCCTTTATTATGACAGATTGATTTAAACAAAAGAGAACTTCATAGTTTTTGCTCGATACAATGACACTTTCCATAAGAAAAAGCACAAAGATTTAGTGTACCAATCATCATCATCATGATATCAGCCATTGGAAGTCCACTGCTAGATTTGAACCTCTAAAAGAAAGGAGTTTTTTGCTTACAATTGCCGCGCTGGGTTGCACTGTTTCGGACGGATATACCTACCGTCATTTGTCGGTTCTGGTACCTTAGTCGCCTCTTACGATACCGGGTGGGGTGGAAGGTACTACTCTACTCTATCGGTATTTTACGGCAAAGCGTAGCAATACCAGCTAATAAAAAATAATTCGTGAAAAGGAATTCTCAACTCAATAACTGATTTCTTATAAAAAAATCTTGGCAAGTTTTTCTTTATAAATAGTTTTACTGCATGCTAAACATTAGAAATTCAATTAGGGAGTCTTAAAAAGGGAATAATCAAGTTTACCTCGGACTAGAAGCATAGATGAAAGATAAAAACTTACGCTGTTTGACGGCAAATAAAATAATGAAAGATCTTTTATAGATAACGCAAATACACTTTATTTACTTGCAATATCATGAATCAATATACGTTTAGCCTTTGGTGGAAGCATGTATTGATATCTTATTTGCAAGTTGTTTATAAGTATTTTTTATCATACTAATAATAAATTGGCACAACATAATAAATAGACACAACACCTTATATATTGAATTAACTCCTATCAAAAATACAATACATAAATACATATTTAACATTCATACATAGAGCTAACGCAAATATTTATCATATATTAACTGATATCGCACTCTATCATTAAAAATATTCTAGCAATGACGCTGTTTAGCTATATCATAGCTAATAGATACAAGCTTAAATTAAATCTATACTCATATTATAAAGCTGAAGTGTTTGTTTGTTTGTTTAAACACGTTAATCTCAGGAATTGTTGATCCGATGTCAAAAATTTCTTTCAGTGTTGTATAGTCCATTTATCGAGGGAGGCTATTATATCCTCCAGTCACTATTTGACGCGGACGCCACTTCATCGTCGCAGGCATTCTACTAGATGTTCAGTTCAAGCGATTTTCTATTATAACATGTATAAGAAACATCATAAGAGAAGTGTGTTTATCGTTTAATTGAGATTAATTGAATTATTATTGGACTTTAGATTTATAATCAATTTTCATATTAATAAATTCAAAACCAATCATCATAGACATATGAGCCGTAGAAACCTCCCCGATAAATGGAGAGTATAAAAATTGCAAAGCGAAGCACCGCAGCAGGAATCCTTCTGCCCATGTCCTAGTTGTTACATTTAATGATATTTCGCGTAGATATACCGCCATCTGTCGGTTCTGGTACCCTAATCGATACCTTACGACACCCGTTATTGACAGAACTCCTTGGTGCACCATTACATGTAAAGAAAACCCTTTATAATGGCTACACATAATATTATTTCTGCCACAGCGTGCTGTAAATATAATTGTCATATTAATTTATTCTGAGCTATTCTATAGGCTATAGTGATAGTTCATATCGCGTAGGCTATTTGCCTTTTTGTCAGCGTAGAAGACGGTAAAAATAATTTGGAAAAATTTATATGCCTAAGAAACAATTGACTTATCCTTGCGCAATCTCAACAATGTTAAAGACAAGGGTTAAGAGTACAGTTTGGGCCTAACTAATATTGTCTCAGCTAGCTCAAAGTCTGCTATCTAACTAGGTATCAGCACCGGCAATTACCTACTTGGATTCATTTAATGCGGCACAACGACTAATCTCGCTCCGGCCTAACGAGAAAATTGTGATAACTCGGTCTGGTTGCACTGTGAAAAATTAATTTATGACGTCAAAGAGTATACTTGAAGTATATACTACTTAAAGTATTACAAAAATTACAGAAAGAAACGATTCTGATCTTGGGATCAGGTCATCAATATTTTTTTGACTTTTAGATGCTAAAGACACATCACTCTTCTGAACAAATTATGGCACAGCTGTAATTTTTGGTAGATTGAGTCGGTAGACAAGCATAAAGTTTGCGTGATAACAAGCGTCACCGCAGCCTATAGACGCTCGTAAAATCATAAGGATATCACTAGCGCATGGACAAGCTTGTGATTTAAAGATATTATGTCACATTACACAACAATTTCACTGCCTCTCTGACCCTTCGAACTGGGAAACAGCAATGCAAACACTGCTATTTGGTGGAAATAGCTGAGAGGTACCAATGCAGACAATTTTTGTATGAGGTCTAACTCATGGTAAAGTTATAAAATCTGGTTAGAAGCTAAACGGATTCGTGCACTTAGACTTGTATGTGAATAATTATTTTATCGATTTTAGGTCTGTTATCACATTTTTGTGATGATCAACAAATGATAGGCGTTCCTATTGTTTGCTTCGGTTTATCCTGTAAACACTCCCTTTGTGTCAAATTGTATAATCTTAAGTCTATGGGAGGTACCTTATATCTAGATTCGAAATGATAAATAAAAAGGTTTTAGCGGCCATATCTTTAGATTGCGTTGATTCTAAAGAATCAAGTTGAAATATATATTTAGATATATATTTCAACTTGATACTACCACACATTCACTATAAAACTCTTCTACTCGTTCTACTTTTTGGGGTATAGAAACATTAAAAAGAACACGGCCCCAAAGAAAATTATAAATTATATTTTGTAATTAAGATTGAGTTCTGCTGTTATTCTTTTACAAGGGCGATATCTTAATATAATATAGCTTTTGCAAATAAAATCATGAAAATTAATGATCCTTCGATATTACATGTTAGCTTAAACTTCATTTTACCAGACCCGATATTGCAAGCGATGGTGATCCTATCTGGTGCGTCAAAGGTCGTGGGTTCTAATACCACCCAGGTCAAACATTTGACGAAGATTTGTGTCTGTTCTTAATAAACCCTATAAACAATAAGCCGATGCAATCACGGTTCAAACCCTTAAAACAATTCAGCCTTTTTTATTGACTCCTACTCATCTTATAAAAAACCCTTTTCAAAACTAAACTAAAACTAGGCAAGATCTGAATCTGAGCATGCATCAATTAGGCCGGTATGTATATACTTAATAATATACACATAATAATACATCTAATAAAAAAAATACTATTAAACAAGATCAATATATTGTATATTTATTTAAAATAATGTTTCATATAACCGAACCGTATAATTATAATATATAATACGTTTGCACAGTAATTGCCTTTACTTATCAAGGCTGTATTCGAACTCGCTACCTTTGCTATGTAAATAAACAATCGATTTGATTGCAATATATAACCTTCTTCACCTATAAGCCATATAAGGATATTCTAGTCTAACTATCTATGCACTAATCTATTAAACAGGATTGGTGTAATTTAAATACATCTATGTATATATATATATATATATATATATATATATATATATATATAAGCTGACAGGCTGACTGTATATCAACGCAGGGCCTAAACTTAAATAAAACTAAACATATGCAAAATTTCGAAAGTTTGTTTTCATATTTTGTATCCTGTAACTTTTTATAATGTAGGAGAGCATTAAAAGGAAATAGGAATTTTCTAAAATTCACCCACTCTAAGGACAATATTTTTTTGAAAATCTTCCCTTGAAGGAGTTTAAGGGGTGTAAACTTAACGCGGGTGAAACCGTGAGGCGCTGCTTTATAGTTGTACTATAAAACTTTAAAGTCAGAGTAATCATTTTGTCATCGATAACATTTTTAATAACTAACTAAAATTGCCAATTGCAAAGCTTTTCAATATCCAGCAAGGTGTAAGAAAAAAGTATTTTTTGTGATAATTTCGGGACCCATATTGTGGGTGCCATTATTTTAATTGTTAAACACTTTCAAAGCTTAAATACTGTTTTAAAACTAGCCTGTCAGTGATTTTTTAAAAGTGTGTAATGTACTCTTTGCATTGATAATTTCGATAAATAAGTGCCACAGAATAGAGGCTCCAAACATTTCCAGATCTCGGACTTTCTGAAGCTTACATACTTGATTGATGGGTTAAAGGGAGCCGAGCACAAATTAAACAAAAAAAAAAAACAAAAACGAAACGAGAAAAGTAAATCCACAATTAGATTGAGTCGGCAACATGCTGTGATCACCTGATAGCATCACTCTAGAAACTTTATGAACCATCCATAGATATTGCCAGTCATGTTGGAGTTACAGTAGCGTGGATAATTTTGACAGACTGTACAATTAATATGTAAAATAGACTATGTAGTTGCCGGGAGAGCAAAAAGTGAGGTGAACGTTAGACACTCATACGCCGTTTAAATGGTTGCAGTTTGTTCAACTATTAGGAACGCGCATGTAAAGCGTTTCATTACAACGGAAATATGTAAGTAAAATCTCGAATTAAATTGTCGGTATAAAAACCGTAATGCACACAGCAAACTCCTTTCTCTCCTTTCGTAAATCTTGAACATACCTACCTCAACTTTATTATTTAAACGAACCGATAGAAGATAAAGCTCACCAGTTTCGATTTTCACTTTCATAGTATTACGAAGGCCGCTCGGGAGGCAAGTAATTGTCCATTTAATTCTAAAATCCGCTAATAATCGTGCGACGAACCGGCGCCTGCGCATGTAGCCCTATCACTTGTCAATCGCTACCATCGGCGATTGTCTTGCTCGAATCGATGATAATTTAAAATTTTGTTCTTTAGATTGATTGGTAGTTTCTTAAGGTTACTTCGATCAATTAATTGGCAGTGAAATCATGTTTGACAATTGAAATATGGCAAAAGAGTTGGTCTACCGATAATAGTTTTAATGAAAATCAAAAGCAAGCGTTAATTTGATTTTGCGAACGGGTCATTCTATAGCATCATAAATTTGAGTCTACGAATGACCGATTGGTTAGTAAAGGATAAAAGATGAAAACATATATACGCGATGTTATTATTGGCACCCATTACGTATATTATAAAGTTTCTATGTATATTTTGTCTGATAATGTACTGAAGCAAATAAAAAACCTCAAGCATTTGCTGTTAGAATTTTGGATGTCTAGGCACGTTGTGAAGACAAGTAAATTAGGCAGTCTTATTGACTTTGAACATTTAAAAGTGGATATAAATATGTCAGTTGCAAAGATTAATTAGGTACATTATATATGATATAGAACTGCTACTCTTGTAAGCATGTGTGTATTATCTAGACCCATAATTTAATTTCGTGTGTAATAATTTATTTCAACAATGAACATACTGTATTTGAATATTCATATAGAACGTGTTTTAGTTTTTTATTAAAATATCTTTAAATAATATCTAAAGTGAATTATGAGACGTTTGTTCTATCTAAATGCTAAATTATATATACTGTTTAAGTGTGTATAAGCATAATCTCAGCATTTATCAGTTCTTTGAAAATCATTGTAAAAGACTATAATATCTTGTACAACTATAAAAGAGACGTATCAACACAAAGACAAGTTTGATAAATGAACACATCTCTATTGTAAAAAACGTATTATGTACCTATTTGTTATTTCCTTAAATTCTTATTCTCATGGATACCACTCAACGCTATATTTTATTTCTGGACATAACAAAGTATTCCTAGCACGTAATAAATATGATATAATAAAGAAGAAATGAAGTGACGACGTCCGTTCTCCTTGACGACCTCGCCTCGAGTGACGTGGTCTTGGATGATTTATGCATCACGAGCGCCGTCTAATTAAGCGCAAGCGCATCTCATTCTATGTAAATTTGAGTCGGCCCACTGAATGAATGATATTATCCACATAGCAGCAATCAAGATTTGTGTGGGCTTAAACAAATAAGTTTAAGGTGGCGTGTTTCGAATAAATAATAACAGATCTAGTTTTGTGCGGCTAAAAATAAACCTATATTTGATGCAATGACACGGATATGCGAAACACAAATGAGTTTACAATTTCATCACCCTATAAATCTTCAAAGTGTCTAGTCAAAAGAATAAACGCACCAGTTTAATATGCGATACGTGAAAGCGCCAAGTACTCGACAAACAGAAATTAATTTGGTGTAATTTTAGTACTCTTTCAAAACCAAATAAACAGCACGTTCACAGCGAAAGACTGCTCTTGAAAGCTGCGTACCAAGGAATTCGTGTTTGCTAAACTGTCGCTTGAGTTCAGTACGCGTTTCACGAATATCCAGGACCGGGTTTTGCCGACGGAGAAACGTAGTACAGGGGCCGGAGGACGAGTAATGTTATGAGCAAGCCATTATTGTCTCGACCCATACCGTAAAACATTACGCAGTCGTGCCGACCCCGACGAACGTATTTGGAGCTGTCAAAACCTCCTTGAGATTACACATTTGTAGTATTGAAAACACGCACTAAATTCCCTTTCTTCTTCATAGCGTTGTGTTTTTTTAAACACGGTGAAAACTGATATTGATTTGGTGATTTTATAAAAATATTTTTTGCTTCGAATTTTTTGCTAAAAGTGAGTAAGTTAAAAAATTGCCTTTTTCTGTATTGTTTTCATACTTATATATGTAACATATATTATATTCATTAAAAATATAAACTAATATAATACTTAAAACTATGACGAACTTGACCAAACTGGTGGAATCCTGATTACAGTATATTTTGGCAAACATAATTTCTGTATAAATAATTCTGAGGCTGCAACAGAATTCGATATTTCAGCGCGGCCCATAAATATAAGTGCATTAGGCTCTTCCTGCTTTAGTTAATTTATGAACTGACCCAATAAATTAATTTACTAACGGGAAGTTGTAACAAAGTGTGCAGTAAATAACCGATCCGGAGACATATGTTATCTGCCAGTGATTTTTCATTTTGTTCCTCTCGTTATATCAACTCTATGCAGTGCCTCGAGCGAAACCGTTTAGGATCATCTAGTGAACATTTCTGCCGAACAGTAAAAGATGCTGCGATCTCATGGGAATAAAAGAGTTAGCGATAAGTTCTATTCAATTTGTATAACTTAGTTTGTGCGTGATTTTTGTAATCTTCTGTAGATCGCAATATTTTGATGATATCTATTCGTAGAGGGGTTGAACACTTGTTCGTTTGGTAAGTTACCAAATATGGAAAGATGTTTAGACCGCACCTAAGTTTTTCCTGAGTATCCATATGACTCAAAATGAACTCTACTCTTTTATATTTACTTACTTCATTAAATAAAGATGTTTAACGAGTGTTATGTTTGCTGTCGCGATATATTGTGTGTATAGTTTCAGGCACTGAAAAAGAACATGATGCGTCAAGTGTAAATCGGTCGTAAAATCCAAAGCTGCAATCAAACCGACGTACAGCCTGTCAAGTCTCCATCCCGTTTGATAGGCACAAAATCGGGAACAATGCCGTGTCAACATAAACTAACATCCGGGGTGCCCTGATGCATCGCAGCCGCAGAACTATGGAAACAAATCTCCCGAAGTAATTATTCACGGGCGCAATATGGAACGCTCGTTCGAAAACAAGCAAGCAAAACAAAAAACGGGAGCGACCCCCGATGAAAGATGTCGCCACAGTCGCGCAGCTCACTTTAAAGATATGCCGATGCCATACTAGCCCGCTGATATGTTCTAGGGCCATGTGCTCCCCGAGCTGAACAAAGGCTTCATTCGAATACCACTTACAGACACTACTAGGAGTTATATATATATACGCCTTTAGATTACTTAATCTATTGAACATTTACTAATGGTCGACCGGTGTTCAAAATTCACCATAATACATTTCTTTTAAGTTTAAATTATATTTCATTTCCTGTCTCGTTCTCTTATTTATTGTTATTAGCATAACACTTGCAAAATTTTGACATTAGCTAAGACACAACACAACTTTTTTTTATTTGTATGTATTTTATTTAAGAATGTTGTGTGTCATTTAAACACTTACACAACGTAAGTAAAGTTTATTTTAATTAATTTATCTATCTGATTTGTATTAAAAAATTGCTCTTTTCACTTCTTCTCTACGTCAACTTTAACTACTTATATTAAATTTCACGTTAGCATAATTTTCTAAAAAAGAGTTAAACCTTTTCACTTCACGTTTTAATATATAGATAAAATGTTTTCTGAGGTAGTAACTAATTATTATATGTTACTTTTAAATTTCTCATTTCATTTGCAATAAGGTGTCCTACCATTCAGATAAAGAGTAGTTGTTTAAAAAGCAATTAAATTCTTAATCACATTACCGCGGCCATAAAATGCGTGAGCGTATTAATCCTGATCATATTAACTAAACGACATTTCAATGATTTATTAGCCATTGCTAAATAACATCGAAAATATAGCTATGAATTAATTAGAAGATATATCAAGCTAAAGCGAGCTATCAATATAATTTTAATTAACTTAAGCCTAAAGCTTAGGAATAAGCGACAATGATTTCTATTGGTGATATAAATCAGCGAATTCTATTTCCAAAGGCACGCGACGCATCGCACCTAATTTGAACGGAGCCTATAATTATTGCGCGCGCGCTGATTGGCCCAATGCGTGCGCTTCCTTTGCCTTGCTGGTCTATTTGCAAGTTCTCGCCGACAGATGGGTGTTTTGACAGCCTAAGTTTAGAATACGGAAGTCAGTTTTTCTTTGAGGTCATTAGAGGAAATAGGTGATATTTTTCTCTAGGCCTCGATTATGAATTCTGACTAGAAAGATAAAAAATAAGAATGCTTTTATTAATATCGTAATAACCATATAAATTAATACAGATATACTATCAGTAAATAGCTTTCCTAAACTTTTTTATAGTTTAGATAGATTTTTTCTAGTTTTATAATTAGATTAAAATATTCGTGAAGATACCGAGTGGTGGATACCGAAACAAGTTCTAATGTCATAAACGGTGTACTTATTTAATTAAATATATCACTTGTTAACTCCCTGAGCACTTGCCCAAATTTTCACGCGTACATGAGTCACGAGGTACAAATTAAACGGCCACTGTTCGCGCTAGGGTTGGCGGCTCGATAAAATACCTTGAATTGTCGGGTGCCTATCGTCATTCCTGACTCAATTATTTAAAAAACGAACGCTTGTTGCGTGAGCTTACGTCTCTGTTGCGCACTTCGCCTCTGATACGTCCGTCCCCCTCGCACAGTACGCAGCGGTTGCGCCCGCGTCGTCGATAACCACGGAATGCGCCGGCTGACTTCAGTCGAGCGGCGCTCATAGACAATTTAAATTGGAGAAATTGGTAGCTCACTACAAGGAACTGGTAATAACGGTTGCCCTCTAATAGCAGTTATGAGGTTCGAACTCAACCCGTCATCGTAATTGATACCTATTTAAGATGTCAGTACAGTAGTATATTAGTCCGGTATGTCGTAATATTTTTTGCTAACCTTTGTATGAACAGTGAAGTCATCAATTTAAGCTAATAAGGCTATAAAATAGCGCATAATTTCTAACTTATAAACATGATCGGTCATCATCCCCTCCGCAATAATGAGCTCCTTTGGTTATACAGAAAATAAAGTTTTTGTTCTTTCCTTTGTTTATACACGTATGTAGTACATAAATACTATTGAAGTTTAGGTAAAGTATGTAAACATGTAATGATTATCAGTCGGTAAAATGTCTACTTAAATAAGTATCACAGAAAGTTGATGATTGTAGAAATTACGATACATTTGACATAGTGTTTAATGCCATTAACCAGGAAATATTCTAGCTGTAAATTGACAAAACAGATTTCCTTGCAAACAATCCCCTTGTGGCAATTGTCAATCTCATATTGCGTTGAATGCACTTTAGCAATTTGATATCGAGCCTCGATAGCTAGTATCGTACATGAGAATCTTCGAGATAAAATGTCGTACTGTGACCTCGGTGGAGGTGGGGAACTTGTATATTAATGATATAAGTGGCATTTGTACAAACCGTTAACAAATATCTCCTTTAATCTATATGCAACGGGCTTATATAGTATTTTTAGATGTAAGATATCTTAATTCGAAATAAATAAAATTGGACATTCTTAATAATGACCGTTCAGAATGAAGAATGATATAAATCAACGACGTGCATAAAACTCATTAAAACCAGTACATTTTTTGTTAATTAAAGAATAGAAACAACTAAAATATTTAAAGTAAATACACCAAGCTCCAAAATTATAAACAAGAAAGTCCAAAAGAAAATCCTAAACTAAACCGTTTACTCCCCGAGAAAATTTTCAAGTAGTCTTGAGCGGTGTATTAAGGGAAGCATAATAAGGCTTTCTGGATTAGGTGTGGCGCTCTTGAGTGAGAATAAACCCAGGGGAAATCCTGGCCCGAAGCTTTCCTTCTAATTTATTGCTCTTCCAACGGCCAGCGGCCTTTGTATCGAATCTGCACGGGAATGAGAAATATATTTCTGGATGGATTAACATGTTTGCCGTTTCGCGATGGTAATTAGAGCGCAGGTAGGTACCTATTTTTGTTTCTTCCAAGTTTTCGTGTTTGACTCCTTCTCTTTTGCTTTTATTTATGGGGGAAGGGTGTGTTGTATTTTTATTTGCTCATTGTGATAATACTTTGATATATATAGAAAGTTTGAACGTCAAAAGGCTCTACGACTAAATATTACTTTTAAAATTAATATCACCTTATATATATTAAACACCTATGTAAAAGTTTTCTCAGATACTTTTGGTGCTTGTAAATTCTTAAAAGAACATAAGTAGGCAAAAGGAGTAAAACGTGGCTTGGTCTAAGTTTTAAGTAAGCGAAGTGCTCAAATAACAAATAGTTTCGTCTGCACGCACTGGAGACAAAGATGGCCGTATATCACTGTCCACTGTTCGAATTGATTTAATGTGATCTTAAGCTAATTGGATTTATACGGTCCACTTGTATCTCAGTGTTGAGATTAACGCACATTGCTCGTTTCCATCTTAACTTATCCCGAACCAGTGGAGACACCCCTGTCGGCCATAAATTAGGAATTATATACGGCATTGTTTCGCCTTTGAAGTAAACGCTTAACTCGCAACTGTCGTTTAACTGAAAATAAATATGCGTGTGTACAAATACAATCAATAATGTCGCTCTTTAATGTCGCCCGGGATTGGGTTATCGGTAACCCTGTTCATTTTTCCGAGACAGACGGCCCGACGTGGTGTAAATTGAGACAAACTCATTTGTTTGTAATCGACGTGTGTCTAAAAGTACGTATTCAAATTTATGGACATTCAATTAAGTCTACCGTTAGAGTATGTCAATAGAGACTTGACATGATATGTTTATCGGATTGTTAGAGCGGCACAACGACACCTACATACCGGCGGCAGAATAAAAACATTACTTAGCTAATGTTATAGCTATAGCAAAAATAGAACAGTAACTTGTTCGGTCCGATCCCATCATCCACGGCTCCTATTAATCGTTGGTAGTGAATTAGTGGGGTGCCCACACGTTTGTAGTGTGGGGACACTTCATTACCGGGAAGGGTATAAATCAGGTCTTCTAATATTAAACGTGCCTTGCCGCGGCAAATTGCGAGCCTGTCTGCGTCCGTGCGGTTGGCTGGTTACCGTAACTGTGCTGATGATGCGATTAGGGCGTGATGTTGTTTAGACTGTGGTATGAGGGATATTGTCATTACAGTTGCCTTTACTTGGTCAGATATTGCTTATGTTTTTTTAAGTGAGATAAGTACCTAAAATAAGTGAGATAAAGGAACGTTCGGTACTTAATTTTACTATGGGCTTGTCGGTAGTGTTTCTATCATGTGCGCCTCTTTCTATCATATTTGTGTGAAAAACATTTGTATGACTAATATCATCAATCAATCATCAATATCAACATATGGGATTAATTTATTATTATGTATATTTAATAATCAACAGGATTCAATTTTTTTATAAACTCAGAAATTTCCTATTAGTTTCATATTCAGAGTTAAAAAGAAATTAGAAGGAACAATAAGCAAACTAACTATAACTCAATAAAAAGATTACGCTTAAGAAATTACATTGATACATATTTATAAAATACTTTTTCGTAATAATTACCATCGTCATTGTCATCCCTAAATGTACATTTAAAATAGCCGAAACAGAAAAAGTTGATAAAAAAATTACACTCCGTCATCTTTATCGCGATTTCCATACAATTAATTTTTTTTGTGCTATCTCCAAAACGAGATGTGAAATGTTGACTGTATTTATATTAATTTATATTTTTTCCGCTGTCGGAGATAATTTTGCGGACCCCAAGGAGATCTTACTAATGTGATTTTAATGTACTAAAATGTCTTCTTCACCTATATTTGTTTGCGTAATCTGTTTTGTTCATTCTTTGGAGGGAAAATTTTCATGTGCATTTAAATTATGTGCTTGACGTCTTTGCAGATAAAGTTATATGAGATTTCATTTATTTTTGGACAAGTATAAACAACAATGTTGTGTAGATTTTACCTTAAGAAACGTGTGATTTAAGGACATATTTCTGTGTAGAGATTTAATTCATAGATATGTGAGCTTAATTTACGTGATCGTTTCTACGCAGTATGCTAGTATGTGACCTGTGACCTCTAGCACTAAATATTTCTATGCGTGTTTATATATATATATACATAAAGATAAAATATTCTCTGTGTACAATGGCATGACTTTCTTATTCCACAAATCTTACATAGAGTGAAGATAACATAAATAAATAAAGGGGGAATTCGGAGAAGAGCAATTTATATTATTTTTATCTTTTTTTGACACTATCGGCCCTCCCCGCGAGTGTTCGAGACAGGGGCGTACTGAGGGTCATTTAGGTTTTGCCCCCTCAACTCTTGAGAAATATGGGGGCGTACCAGATATCTTTGAGCCTGGGGTGATTGAAGGCAGTTGGTACCCGCACAAGATGATATGACTTAAATTGCATTCGGTTTTTATTAACAAAAAGCGCATCTAAACAAGGTTCTTCTCAGTTCCAATAATATTATGTGAAAAGTATAATAATAGTACACTTTAGACATTATACACCTTAAGCATACTTTATATGTTCAGACAGGTTTCTTTTTATAGTAGTTTAAGTAAAAGTATTTTTTTTCTCAAGTTCTCTTTCTCTGATACAGTTTTTGACTTCTTCTCTCAAAATAGATGTAAATATATTTTCTAGTCTAATTAAAATCACTATTTAACGACTTGAAAACACTTCTAAGGTCTTGGAAATCTCACGTACGGTTGCTACAACTGAAACGTCAAACAAAAAATTTTATAAAATCAAACACCCGTCTTAAAGCCGTTAAAAAGTAATTTTATTATAAGTGGTAAACGCATAAACACTGGAAATTATTATCGTTTCTACTCGTCGTAAAGGTTCTTTTTTTGGTAGTTCCTTTGACAAGCATCGAAAGATCATTTTGTGGATTAAAATGGATGTTTGTTTCAATGAAATCTAAAAAAAAATACTAAAAGTTTATACTTTATTATTACTAGTTACTTATGAATCA
The DNA here is from genome assembly GCA_020976665.1 of Heortia vitessoides. Taxonomy (NCBI): domain Eukaryota; kingdom Metazoa; phylum Arthropoda; class Insecta; order Lepidoptera; family Crambidae; genus Heortia; species Heortia vitessoides. The sequence goes on along the minus strand of JACJUM010001610.1, from coordinate 6,545,161 downwards.
CACACTACATTATTTTATCTGTATTTTATTTTGCAATAATAAATAGCGGTACTTATCAGATTATTCTCCGGTATATAACATACTATCTCTATGTTATCATCATCATCATAATGTCAGCTGTAGGTCTTTCAATGCTGGACATACGCCTGCCCAAGTGATCTCCAATAGGACCGGTTGTTTTCAGCCTGTGTCCAGCGGTATCCTGCGGTTTTAGTCAGATAGTCTGTCCACCTTGTCGGTGTGCGTCCAACGCTGTGCTTGCCGGTACGTGGTCTCTATTCCAGAACATTACAGCTCGAATCTTAATGTTGAAAAGGAATATTTTTCTTTTTAAACATTAAGACATAGAAATAACTTGAATGTATAATGTTTTAATCTCACACCACAGATGCAAAAACAACGCGAGGGATATCTCAAAGAGGGGCATTCTTTGTCCAATCATCTTAAATACACGCTGTTAAGCCGTAAAACGGTTCGTAGTGCCTCAAATGGATCGGAAAATGTTTGGATGTATGAAATTATTCTCGTCGCGACGTCTCCTGTGGTGCAGACGTTTATTCTGCGGTGAATCAACACCCCGTTGATATACTGCTCCGATGTCAACGCATGTTTTATATTGTCTTTTTATATTTTCTCTAAGCCCTGGCAGAATATAATACGTCCCTGTATATAACGCAACTGTTCATTACTAAAATTGTTGCGTGAAACATTGATATAAGACCAAAAGATGACATTTGTCTTTTTTATACATCGGGATAAAAGATTATATATATTAAGGTGTTTTATACATAGTGTGAGCATATATAAGTAGTTTTTATATAAATATTGTTAATACTAAATATATATTGTGAAAATTCAAAGGTACGATTCTCATACAGGATAAATCGAATCCGAATGCTACTGCCCAATCCCGCTCTGTCGCTTTTGCACTACGCTGTTTCCGGTAGATATATCGCCATCAGTCGGTTTCGATGCCTCAGTCGCGTCTTACGATACCTGGTACAGGGGGAGGTATTAGGTATTTTACTATGCTGGTAACCTACAGCTTTGTACCTTAATGATATTTTGTTATATATAACTAAATAAGTACTGTCCTGAAGTACCGGTAGAGTCGAAAAGTACTTCCCTTGTACTCGAAGTAGCTCAAATACAACAGGACGGGAATACAGCATTCCTGTCGCGAAGCTATGCGAATAATACCGCACCTGCCCAGCGCGGCAATTATAGGCAAAATTCTACGTATCTCTGTGAGGTCTATGTCCATCAGTTGACGGTCTAAGGCTGCTACGATAATGGTGATGATAATGATGATGACTTCATCAGCAGACCTTCACATATACTCAGTATAATTTTTTGTATGTGATAATGGTAAGGTTGAAAACATGGAGGAAACACTAACAGAGAGATTATATGAACATATTAAGGGTAAGTCGCGTTATGTACAAATTGGTCTCATTAACGGATTGATATACTGTGACACCACTCAACTGTCTTAATCAATTGGATAGTAACAAATCTAATGAGCTAAAACTTCAGCAAAAATAATATTTTGGTGGTGTTTCAATTGGATAGCAATTAACAGGTGACAAATTCAATGACCGAATCTACAAATGGCTCTGTTGACTAATGATTATGACTAACACAATAGGTTATAGTTGGCATCCATATTAATTACTAGACAACATATATTCACCATAAACAACAACAATTGAAATAGTATCTATAGTCAGTATTTATTTGTATTTATTGAAAAAAAGGCTGAAAGCTGTCACTGAAGGCTGAAAGCAATAGATAATTTTTTAACTAAAGTTATAAAAAGGAAAGATTTTATTTTGTATTTGTTTGTTTGCAATAATTCAACACTAAATCTACTAGATTGATTTAAATGTTGTATTTGGAAATCCTCTGCTATCTGATATCCGTAACATAAGTGCTTTAAGCTTTTTAGGCAACGTATGAGATGTTGTGTGAATTTATTAAACTTTTGAAGAGAATTTTGGAAATGTTACATTATACTCTATGTAATAGTACTCTATGAGGGTAAAAGATTTGTTCAGCTTAAAGAACCTCTACCAGAATAAAACAGGATATTATCTTAAGAATGTAAAATCAAGTATATTAAAAATAATACTTACTTTCTTTTTTACACTGCTGGACATAGGCCTTCCCAAAAAAGGGGAAAATTGCCTGGAAAAATGGACATGCGTGATGGCAATCGTAGAGCGTAGCGTCGTAAAGGGAATGCTGCTGCCCATCCCCGTCTAATTGTATTTGAGCTACATTGTTTTCAGAGGATATACCGCTATCTGTCGGTTCCGACACCTCAGACACTTACGATACCTGCTACAGAGGGAGGTACTATTCTACTCTGCCGGTACCACACGGCCTGATCATTACACTTGAAAGTTCAAAAGCCTGCCGCTAATTAATGAGATTTAATTATTTCGCTTCAACATATTGGAGCTACTACTTTAAAACTCTTAGCTTCTAATGCAGAGTAGATAACATTGTATCAACCCAACAGTTCATATATAAAACAATTTACATATTTCCCAGAGCCCTTTAGATGTAAAGTAGAGATCGCACATTCGCGTCAATTATACGCTACCAACTTTTGAAAGGTACTCCACCTCTGTACCGGGCCGTGCATTAAAACTTTGTGGAGCAACATTCCCTGCGGCCCTGCGACATGGCATTCGCATTATACGGAAAAATGTAACTAATTAACCACTTTATTTATGAAGAAACAGAATTTAACGTATTAAGAATTGTTCTCGCCCGACTGTGTCGGACACGGCAAATGTGAATTTCGAAATTATTCTCTGAGATTATTATGAAATGTATGTGGGCTATGTATCAAAAAATTTCGGTGTTGACTTGTAAATTAAATGCTTTAAATCACTTTTGATATATTGTTTTATAATTTCTTCTTCGTTATACTTATTTTTAATTATGTCATAATTTTCTTTTTTTTATGTTTTTGATCATGAAGGTTGTAGGCGTTGTTATATCTTAACAAAAGGGTGTATCCGAGTGTGCCGTAATTCAAGCAGTAAGTTAAAACAGTGTGTACCATAACATATGGTGCAGACACATAGTTGTAGAAAGCAATAACTTATCCCTCCTCATCCGAACTATTCCCTTGGCTCAAACATATATCTATGTATCTAAATGGTGATAGCGTTCGCTAGGAGGCGCAAGTACATACTTTAAAATAGACTACACAATTTGAGTATTGGGTACCTACATATAAGCAGTACTTATTTAATGAGGCGTACCGGTTCAAGAATATATTTCATCTTGACACATTTTTTTAATAACGTCATAAAAAACTAGTACAAAATCTTACTGTATTTATTAAATATTTACTAAATATTAATTTTTTAACACTTTTAATATTTAACGACGAATTAATTAATGACATATTTATACATGATGTAACTTTATGTAATTATTAATTAGTAGTTATAGTTATTATATCAAGTTTTTCCGTACTTTAGATAGCTTGCTATACCCAGGCTATAATATCAGTCTTTAAAACCATCAGGACCGTACTGGTTTTTAAATTCTCACTCACTAAAGTAACCAATGTCTCTATAGCCAGAATATTCAAAAATATAATATTTTATTTAATTATTTAGAATAAGCAATTGTTGTGAAACATAAAATTGCAGATTATACCATTTTGCCTTAAACAATTTAAAATATACGTTAAAACATATGACAAATAGAATACAATGAATATCGCATCTAGTAACATCCCTAATTCTACAACCCTTCCAAATATGAAAGTTGCTCGCGAACACCGCGCGCGCTGCACAATATATCACGTTTTGATTCGGCCGCGCCATAAACAATACAATATATCAATATAAGGCAGACGGTGGCGAAATTTGAGCGTAACGTGTGCGTAAATTTATGTGCGAGGCGGTGTGTGCGCACCCTTATAGGCATATAAACTTGATCTGTTATGTTTTGTTGTGGAGCTTTTAAGTTCAAGCCGGACTATGACTACTGTTTTTTCTACTTTAGACACATTGAATGTCTTCTTCGAAAATAACTAAAAAATTTTTTTTTTAGTTTGTCAATTACATTGTTCCCTGATATTTGTCTTAATAATGTTCGTGTCGCCTGTGACGATTTTAATGAGTCTTATTATTTTTCTTTAAGAGCGCCATTTTGAATGTAGAATAAAATGTCAATAGACAGATTGTCCTCATCATTATAGTCATCATGTGTTGAGGTTTTTAAGTGATTTAGTAGTTTGACTGTGATTGAGTAATTACATAATCCAGACCCTTAAATAATAATGAGATAAAAAGTAATCGTTTTTTTTTAATGTATAATTAATTATTTGGTTCGTAATTTAAAGTGCTTCAAAGGATGCGCATTGTTGAGGCCTATGTAAAATACTTTTTTGAAAGGACTGGAAATTATTATAGGTTCTATGTAGGTAAAAGATTCTTCGTACAATTAAGTTACTTTACATTCAACGAAATCTAACAAAAAAGAAATTTACTTCCTTAAAAAAGAAAGTGTAATTGCCAATATATTCACTGAAATTAATATTAAAAATTATTAAAAATTGTTACTTATATTTAAATAACTATTTGGCCCATACGAGAGTTTTACCCCCTCCCACCATTTTTTTTTATTAGACCAGGTCGACAAACAAGCATATAGACTGCGTGATAGTAAATGTCACTGAAACCTATAGACGCTCGAAATATCACAAGGATATCACTAGCGCGTTGCCAGCTTTGTGTCTTAAAAATAACTGAAAGAGTGAGTGTCCTCCCTGTCTCACCTTTTCAACCAGAACTCAGCAATGCAAACATTGCCATTTGGAGTAGGAAATAAGTGAGAGTAAGGTCCCAATGCAGATGACCTTGCATGAGGACTACCTCATGTAAAGTACCACACTACATTCTACAACACTTCTAGAAAATGGATAGGTCTGCGAGTTCTCATAGTAAGTCATATGAAGTCATCTAACACTTGCCATATATCCATCTAAAAGCGATTTTGTAACAGCATCCAATAGTCTGTGCGTCATCGCGCGCACTCCGCGCTTGCCCGTTGACGCATGCGCCTTATTTATTCAACCCGCCATGTGTCATTTGTAGTAAGCCAAATGAAACGTATGAACTGTTTAGTGGATTGGTGAGTTTAAATGACTTTAAATGCAACCGGGACTTGCAGCTTCACAAGCTTTGCTAAGCAGGGAGGTGACCGAGAAAAAATGTTTGGTCTCGCATCCCAATAACTGGGCTGTGGGGTACTGACAGAGTAGAATAGTACCTCCTCCTGTGCTAGGTGTCGTAAGAGGCGGCTGAAGTACAGGGACGGACAGATGGCAAATTATCCATCCGTGACAGCTTAGCGTATATACACACGGCGGGGATGGGCAGCAGCATCCCCGTTGCGAAGCTGCGACTCTCTGCGATTACAATTGTGGGCTAATTCCCCCTTTCTCAGATAAGCTTTCTTCAGATAAATTGACGTTTGACGGCTGCTATGATGATCATTCCAAAAAGAACCGTTGCAGAAACTTCAAATATTGCGGAGGAGGCGTTGACTACTGCGACATGAGCTGCTTACGGATAAAAATAGATGTCATGTCAAGTAAAAATCGCCCAGTTGCTGAAAATGATGAAATTGGAAATTCTGAAGATTTGATCGTACTAAATAAATTAATTCACCCAATATCTCATATTTGCCTGACCTGACAATAAGTGTCCGAACAAGGTCCTCTATAAGCATATTTAACACTAGATTTAAAAAAATTATAATTTAAAAAGTTAACAAAATTTTAATTGAAACGTTTACTATACCTGATTTAGAAAGTTTTTCTTCTTTGCATAAAAAATACCACAAATTTGAATATTTAAAACTGGAACATTTGTTGTGGTCGTGTTCTTTAAGACAGTGTTTAATTCGGATTATAAAAATTGTGTTTAAACACGTTGTGCCCAACGCGTTTGTTATGAAAATATTACCAATGAGACACGTGGCAAGATTCAACAATGCGATGCACTTTTGGCCAGCAATCAAGTATGCGGTGAGCCGCGTCCGTGATTTATGGCTGACGATCAAAGGGAGTGTCCAAGGCATTGACTGTTCGCATACGACACCTGTTTGTATTTTTGACCGCTCTAAAATTTAAAAACAAATTAAATCATACGCCGTTCAGTAATAATCTGTCCTGAATGCCAATTCGTAAAAGTAATCCATGAATGTCAACATTTAGTTCACCTCAAATCATCGTAGTGGCGCCACTGACTATGGAGAAAAATATATATGAAAATGTGACGTTCGAAATTCATTTTACAGAATACTTTTGCAGACATTGTACAGTAAAATGATACAGAAAGTGTAGTACAGGTATTTGAGAGCCAAACATACCTACTACTATAAATTTGAATAGAATGGTCTGATAATAGAGATAATATTGATTATACCGATCGGGAATGCATAATAATTATTGGTCCAGAAACTCACTACTGCGTCTAACTAATCTTACTTAAATCTCTATTTGACACAGTAACGCTATTTGACACAATAATGATTGTATCGATACTACTTTCGGTGCGTCAATTAAAATCGTTTGTAAAACAATTCGTAACAAACGAATCAATATTGACAGATTTAACTGTTTTGGTTCAAAAATATATTCATAAATCTACGAATTTATATTAAATTATTTTCGGGTTAAAGAGTTGACAATGGCGTTCTGGTACCTTATGTTGTCTACTTGTCTTATGTTGTTTGAAAGCCTTTAAATAAACTTGTCTATTATCAAATAATCAATCGATCGGTTCTAACTTATTTTTGAATTTGCGTGTTTTATGTATGGTATTTTTCATTTGATATTTTAAACGTATAATCAGTTTTGTGTTTTAATTTGTAATCAATGTTATAAGTTGAATTATTAAGAACAGTTGAAATGCTGAATAATATTTATTTTTGGCATCACATTGTATTACGTATGGGTCATCTTAGCTGCATAAACTATAAATTGAAATGTAGAGAAATTACATTAAAAGATTGCGCCAGCGAAATAAATACAAAACAGATCATTAACATAAATAGTATTGATTATGATCTTTATGTCAACAAGCTTTTTGTTTAATTTTGAAACCTTGATTTGTTAAAGGATTATATTACTTACATAGTTCTTTACTTATGTTACTTAAACAAATTAAATAAATATAGTCTCTACATTTTATATTTGTAAAGTACCTATATCATAATCTGCTCTACATTATTATTATGATATCACGTTTCAAGTCACCTTCCAGCTCTCATAACAGGTCTAACGACAATGTAAAATAAATCCCGCCTGTCTAGGTGTGAGCTAGAACACAGCCGTTGCCTGTCGCCTAACATGTCGGCCAATAGAGCTGTATAAATATGAGAGCCTTTGTTCTGTGGAAAAAGACTTTGGCAATCGACATTTTGCTAATCAGATAATAAAATAAGTGTTATATTTGACATTTAAATAACTATTGATTGTATACCCTTTTATTCGATAGTTCTTTTTTGATTATATAAAAGTTTAAAGTAGGGAAAAAAATCTAGTTTTGAATTTAAAACTGAACTCAAAAACTTAAGGTTTAATCAGTTGGTTGGTTCTGGGAAGGTTTTACAAGAATGGGTTCAGTTGATTTATAAATTAATTTTATAGATATTTTGTATATAAAAATTACTTACTGATCTTGACATGCACCAAATTAACCAGGACTGCTTGAGAATAAAACGAAAATCCGTTCATATTTTCTTAGAATTATAACAAACTACACTTTCATATAAATACATAAAACTCTGAGTCACCGCAATGACCCATGACTCTGTTAATTGTGCCGAATTCGAGGAAGGCCGCGCGTTTTGACTAGTTCTCATATAAATTGTCCAAACCAGCCGGACACGTACACTAGCACAAACAAACTGCCACAGGCTAAATTATTAATAGTTTGTACACTACGTGATTTTAAAATTTTGCCACTATATTTGATAATAAATATTGGGATCTCATTCTCTCTATAATGCAGTAATACAGACAACTTTGGGTGTTATTAACTCTATATCTACTTATAAATATGACTTTTAATCTCGGTGGATTAATGATATAAAAATTACATACAAATTTATAGACCTGACAGGTGTAGTCCAACTTTAAAGATGAATATTGTATTCGCATTGGTATAATTTAAATAATAATGTAATTCCGACCGTTGGACTTTTTTAAATGATATTAGTCAAACGGCTTACTGTTATATCAAACACCATAAGGTAATATTAGCCACAGCCCTCTTTAACTTCTATACGTGTTTCATGGCTTTCGATGAAGGACCTTCATACTGAATTTCATTCGAATACCTTAAAAACAGTAATTTCATACTAACTTTCATTTCAGAAAATCTAAAGCACAAAGATAGTTTTCTCAATTTTATAAGCGGAATAGCAAAATGCTTATTTATTACTTTAGATGTTTTATGCAATTGCAGATTTTTTTAATAACAAATAATAATATAAACAAAAAATAACTTGTCTCAGGCTTCAGTTAAACTTAATTTTTTTTCTAGTACTTATTATCTTAAGTCAAACTAATTTATTATGAAACTCGCTGCTTTAGCTTTTATTAGACATTTTGTCATATATTTACATTATTCTGTTGTTTTACTATGGGGAGCCACGTTGTTATGTCAACACACACATATGTATTAAATCTTGATGTGTCAGAAGATGCAAAAGCAATTTAAACGCATATCTCCTCGGCAAGTGCAGTTGCCCTGAGCTACAGCTTAATTCCAGGCTGAAATGTATCCTCCGGCGTATCCACTCTATCTACTGTACACATTTACTCTGTGCCTGTCTCACACAGACACGCTTTCGTAGAACACGGCACTGAGAGTTGTTAGCCAGCGCCGACTTGGCGTTGCTACACGGAATTGTTTTAACATTTTAAATAAAACTATTTACTTATATGACTGAGGGGTAGTAGTGGATGAAATTGAGTGACTCTACATTTAAAATATTTCTTTCTGAAGTTTTGTCACACAATTTAATATGATATATTATGATATATTTGCCATGAGGTACCGGAGAGTAGACCTTCCTCTGTACCAGGTGTCGTAAGATGCTTCTAAGGTACCAGAACCGATAGATCGTATATCCATCCGAGACAGTGTAGCTGAAATGCATAGGGTAGGATTAGCAGCAGTTTCCCCGTCGCATAAGCTGCTCTCTGAGATTTCCAACATGCCAGCCCAGCACGACAGTTATTGGCAATATTCGTCCTTTCTTGGGAAGGCCTATGTCCAGCAGTGCAGCACCAATTGCTGTACCTAATGATGTAATAATGCTAATTGATATCTTAGAAATTCATCCGCGATCACAAGTAGGCTAGTCCAAGGTTTCAAGCTATGCTCATATCAAATTTAGTTCAACGGTAAAACCATGAAAGCGTTACTAAAACACAGATACACTATCGAATATATAATATTAAATTATTAGAGTTAGTTTGCAGTGAGTATGTTCATCGTTATTAAAAATCCATTCATAATGGGAACCATCCATCAGGGTCAATTTAACTATTTTAATATAAAATTTAATAAAACAAACTTTATTTCAGAGCTAAAATACTGTAAATTAGTATAATAAAGCACTTAATTATTATTGGTCACATGGATTTTGGTGCTCAGCTTTTAGATACTTGAAAAAAAGGTCATAAAAAGGTCGCCTGCATTGGTACTTGACTCATACTTATTTCTACCGCCAAGTACCTGTGTTCGAATTGCTGTTGGGAGGGTGAACACTCACCCTTCAAAGAAATATTATGCAATTGTATGACATTTTATGCCAAATTTGTTTATCCCTTCACAGTAAATACATAAAAATTTAATTCAAGTTTAAAGTATGAAACAGAAAAACACTGTCAAAATTAATTTGAAATCACAAAGCTTTTTAATTACTTAAATTTTTAGGTACTTTTTTTAAAACTAATCCAATGAAGTTATAATAAGTTCCTAAAGTTACCTATAATTTATCTCAAGTCTATATTATATTAAACTTATTGACCAATATTTCGTGTGACTGAAACTATGAAAATATACTTTGAGGTTTTCTTATGTACAACTTTATAGAGTCAGCTCTATTTTATTAGTAAAATTATTATAAATAGAGTAGGTACTTATTTCAAGCCATTAATAATCACATTTAACCCTTTACTAGTAGCTTCCCACCCGCTTCCCGTCTGCTAGGTCTTTATCGTAACCATTACCCTTAGGAACTCTTGTTATTTCCAGAAGAATTCTAAGTCGCTCACTAAATAAACAGTTGGAAGTCATGCCGATTCCATATAATAGTATAAAAAATATGTTCATATTTATCCCATATGAACATGTTTTTGTATAAAAAATAGTTTATCATCATCATTTCATTCATTCATCAACACAAACTTTCGGGAATATAATATTAGTAAATTAATAAAGATTTATGTCACACGACATCTTCATGTGCCTTTAAACTAAATGTAACTAGACTTTACGTGAACTAAGGATTAATAACATTTACATAAATAAATCCAGTATCACTTTTGAAAGTAAAAGGCTACGAAATCCTGCAGTGTTGCATCGTATGCAACAGAATCCAACTGACTAATAACAAATAATATTAATAACTTTTGAATCCTGTCATCTGTTATTCAACTGGAACGTCGGATAAAAATTAAAAGAAATAAATAAACCTTTTTGTAAAGCCGTCAAAAGAGTACTATTATAATACTATTATATTATGAGTTGTAAACACGTAATATTAAATAGAGTGCAATCTAAGAAATAATGGACAATGTTAAAGAATATGTAATAAATTTGCCGAGGGGTACCTGTACCAGATGTCATAAGATTCGACTGAGGTACCGACCACTGGCGTTATATCTTTATATTGGCAATTACTGGCAAAAGCGCCCCTTAGATGTCATTCTACAGCTGAAATGATGATGAAGTATTAAAAAGCTAAAGAGTTTGTTTGTTTGAACGCGTTAATCAATGGAACTGCTGAATCGATTAAAAAAATATTTCAGTATCAAATAGTCCATTTACCAAAACAGATAACTATATCCTTAAAATTACTATTATATGCGAACAAAGGCGCGGGCACTGCTAATGTTAATATATATTCCCTAAGTATATGATGTTATAATCCATCCACACAAGCGCACCAGTACAAGACAGCGCCCGCTCGCAGCTACATGAAATTGTTTTAAACTTTGATTAATCCTTGCCGGCGCGTTGAATATTACCTTGTTTCAGCTGATGAATATGTTGCTTTTGATGAATAGTGGTTTGTGCGGACCGTTTCAGTTAGACTTTGTTTGAGACGCTAATTGAACATTGTGTATTTGCTCTGAATTTGAATAAAAGTTACGGTAAGACTGCGAATTGTGTGTAGACCTTGTTTGTATGATCTTAATCAACATATCAGCTAATAAGAATTCACTTCTGTATATAGGCCTCCCCAAGAAAGGGGGAATTTAGCCCATAATTGCCGCGCTAGGCTTCGCAGCCGAACTGCATTTGAGCTACGCTTTTTCGGGTGCATATACCGCCATCTGTCAGTTTCGTCACAGTGAACAGCGCGGCAAATATGGGCACAATATCTCTTTTCTTGGGGTTTTGTCCAGGAGTGGACGTTCTGCGGCTGCTATAACGATGATGATAATTATAAACATTTATAAAGAACGCAGTTGGTATACTTACAGTGTTTGATCACATCTTTCTCTATACGGGTATCGTAAAGGCCGCTGTTATATATCGGAACCGACGGATGGCGTTACAACAGTGAATGTCTTTAATCTGACAAGACGATAATAACATATATAAAAAATATATTTGTAGGAATAAGCGTAGGTATTTTTGTATAAATCTAATTGAACAAAATGTTAATTCATACTTTAAATATTATAGATGTATTGATCACCGTTATCATTGCTCGTTAGCCGAGCATTCGCTAAGAATGCACCTACGTGATTAATTTAAACTTTAACTTGAAATGATACAAATTAAACGGATTCTGAAAAAGCTATGTTATCGGCGAGCCCATAATTTGTCAGTGCTGTCTACGCAAATGTTAATACTTGGCTTCAGACGTCGCTTATCTCGTGAATTACATTAATTAGAGGTGTGGCAATAATTAATATTCATTACGGTCACCTTTTAACTACAACAGTGCGCGTATCGCAGTTAATAAATTCAATGGACGTCCGACCTAAGTCAGATGCACCCAATAAAGATGCATCGGGAAATATGCAAAAAATATACACACAATTCTCAACCTTATAACACGAGGTTTAAAGGCAATCCATTAATTAATCCTGTTTGTCAGGTTGGCAAACATATCTGCTGTTTTCGTGAGCCAATGTAAGCTTTGAGCCATTTAGATAAGATAGCGGTCGACTTTTATTAGGGTTGGTGCTCAATTGGAGTTCATGATGAAGAAATGTTAATCTCAAATACTCGACAAGTTATCAATAACGTATTCCTTCAGTGTTTTAATATACTTCTGGCTGTTGTTGATTAATTAAGATAAATACTAACTTAATGAATAAAAATAACAATACAAATATACGAACATTTCACAATATACACTCACCTATTTCTACCACCAAACAGCAGTGTTCGCATTGCCGTATTCCGGTTTGAAGGATGAGAGAGGCAGAGAAATTATGGCATGGTGTAATAAAAAAAATACTTACCTTTTCGTTACCTAATGTCATTCATATATACATTTCTACCGTCAAACATCTAGGCTCGCCTTGCAGTGTCCCGCTGTAAAAGATGAGAGGAAACCATTAAGTCTCAAGATGCGCGTCTAGCTAGTAATATCGATGCAATGTGTGGATTGATTTAATTCCAGGAAACTTATTCTATATTAAATTTTAAGCATAGAAAACTCATTATTTGTACATCATTACTAGTTAGGTATAGCTAAATAAATAAATAATATTTACACAAAAATATTGACTTAACTTCGAAGTCAGTTGTTTATGCGACTTACCTCTTGTATAACGGACATAGGGAAAATCAATAAAAGAAAATCACAAAAAGACAATAGGGAAAATCACAAACATACTGTTTAAATATATATTTCTAACGCCCGGAAACAAGTCTGCGCTATCGGGCCTCTTGAAAATTATATAAATATCGTATGTGTTAGGCGACGATCACCATTTAAAACATAATTTTAACAATAAACCTAGATTTTAACTATAGACAATTGTCAAAGAAGTTATTATTTGTTAATATTATTATATTCCGTTTATATTCTGGCGAATTATTTAATAAAAAAAAATATCGTTACGGCTTTTTAAATTGTAATAAGTATCCTTTGATAGTTTTTAAAAAAGCTATATCTGTTTTCATATCGCATAAAAATCCCATGTTCATGATGGTAGCCATTAAAGCTATTGATTTGTTTTTGATAAATTGGTAGCCATTATTTAAAATTATTTAATTGAAAAAGTAATCTGTCATCAATTTTTTTATTAAACAAAAAAATACACATTAAACTGTATTCGTTTTCTAAATTATGAAAATGATTTTACCAACTGGTTGAAAACGTAGTTTACTATTTAAATAAGAGAGGATTTTTTTAATCTGCAATATAGATAGCGCAGTATTATATCTAACTATATAGCCTAAATAACAAACGTATACATACTTCGACAGCTAACCCGCACTTGCAGTGTTCAGCTGCATCAATACAGTGGGCTGTGGCAACGCATCATGGCCGCTCTATAAATCAGCCGGGACTGCCGCCGGTGATAATCTGTGCGATAAACTGTTTATCTATGTGTTTGTTTATAACTTATCCCGTGTCGATGCCTCTCTCCTTCTGGTCAGAGTTTTGCGATCCGTCTTTTGTTCCGACGGAATCATATATTGTCTTGGAAGATGGCGATTTTGTATTCGATGATATCGAGATACGAAACAAAATGTATTATAGTATTTTTTTATATTTGCGCATCCTCGACTCATAATAAAACTACTTCCCGAAAGGCAACCGAAACTGCTCAAAAATATCAAAGTAAAGTTAACTGCGTTTTGAAGGCAATAAAAGAATCTTTTAATTAAAATATATTACAGTTTATTAAATTTTTTAATGAACATGTAGAACAGAAATTTAATTACAAATTTATTTACCGAATTGCTTTATGAAACAATTCGATTAAACTATATATCCCCCATAGATATTCAAAGGGAATGCTTGCCATAGCTGTGACGATGTTTCGAAATTTGGACAACTGCTACAAGATGAAAATTGAACATACATAACTGGACTTTCAAAAGGACAATCAGTGGTTTTATAAGGCACTATAGAACCCAAAACAGCATTAGTGTCAAAGCTTCACTCATCACAATAAATCACTAATAGGCAATACTCTACTTATCAAACAAGTTCGCTTGTTTTTATTCATACAATCTTTAAAACTCAGCCAGGTATCTATGAAAAAACATAAATCAGACTGAAAATTTATGTGAAAACTATTGACCGTAAGCAATTGGTCAAAATAACAGGACCAATACATCTAGCTTACGTTATGCATATATATTACAATAACTAATAATAAATTAGGGGCTGAGCATCCGAAGCCAATTTGGAAATATAAAGGGTTAGGTTATTATTCTACCACAGACGTATTAAAATGGGACTGGTTTTATGAAAATTAAATACGGGGTCCGTTTGACCCTTGCCTATGTGCGACATGTGCTGGGGATATGCAAATGATGTATTGGGCACCACAATGCCTGCTTGATTGGGTGCATAGTTTTGGAGTAATTTTAATTATAGACAATATGTTGGAATATCGTGTTTCAGCTATCTACCTCTTTGAAATACATTATGATGATAACTTCATATCAAACGTTATTTCGATAAAAAAACATGGTTCTTTTTAATTTTTACGTTTTTTGTTCGACATTTCGGTTTCCTTGTGGCAAACGTTCTCAAGATTGACATCCTGATGCAACATCTTTTGTCAAACTTGAAATCTAAAAAGTGTCTTAAAATGTAAAATGTTAGAAAATATTATTTATTTTAAATGTTCCTTTAAAATTCTCGGTACCCATATAGTAGGGTGAATAACGTGCAACTAACACATTGGTGTCATCATCCTATCAGCTGTAGGACCTCCAGTGATTAATACCTGCAAGAGGTATCCTCTTCTGATGAAGGTTGTAGATCCTATTGTTAGTTTTTTATTATTTTAAGGGATTACTGCAAAGCGACACTGATCTGATCGCAGAACGTAGTTTCTGCTACTCATCCCCGCCTTGTCGGATTTGAGGATTGTCGTTTCAAGTAGGTACCCCGCCACTTGTCAGTTCCTGTACTCTTCTGTTTCATGTTTTACTTGAAATAGCCTTCTTACAAAGGTTATTCTGCAGTGTTGTTTTTAATTGAAGGGGAAGGAGGCAGTGGAATTACGAGGTAGGCGCCCTAGTTACATCTTTTACACAATATAAATTGGATGCTTATCTGCTATTTTCAAAAAAAAAGCGTTTAATTTCACACAAGTGCAATTCTTTCATCATCATAATCAATAAATAAGGACGATTGCCCATAATTGCCGCGCTCGACTTGCGTGTTGGCAATCAAAGAGTGCAGTTTTGTGACGGGGATGCTGCTGCCCATCCCCACTCTGTTTTGGTGGTATATACCGCCATCTGTCGGTTTCGGTACCTCAGTCACCACTTACTATACTTGGTACAGAGTCGTACCATTCTATTCCACCGGCCCTGCACGGCAGGTTTCATCATTAACATTGCAGTAAATGTAATAGAGACAAGACAAATTAGTTTCTACTACCACTTAAAATGCCGGTACTGAACAAAACGAAGAATTCACACTCCGCCTCGATACACTATTGTTGGCCGGACTAAAATGGTATCCGTTAAAATATTTAACATAACGTCATTAGTGGAGCTCGCAATATATATGTGGTCGCGATACGTCATCCTGTCAACCAAATGCGTTTTGGTTTAACTAAAATGCATGATAATTTTGATTTTAGAATCGTACATGACCGCGTTGACACGTCATGCAAAAATATTGCGCGAATTGTGAGCGTGCGGCGTTCAGATTTATGCGCGAGTACAAGTGCGGGTTTTTGTCTGGTATAATTTGTAATAGCATAACTTTGTAATGGTCCGCCATGGTTTTGTGACATTTATGCGTAAGAATTTGTTTATAAAAAAACACTAGTCGAACATGTTATGTTAAGCTGTTACCTTATAAATAAAAGCCATAAACGTAGTGTATATGTCTCTTGCGTGTAAAAACGAAATCACCACAAACTCCCAGGTGAACGAATTTTTTTTTCGATGCTCTTATACACTCCACTATGCAGAACAAAAACATGTATATACTATTTATTTAAACCATTGCTATTATTATTTAGCAAGTACTTCAAAACACACATATATATCATCATTATTACAACCATTAGAAGTACACAGCTGGACATAGATCTCCCCAAGAAAATGGTAATGGCAGAGCGCCGCTCTCACGATGGAAATAATGCTGCCCATCCCCGCCCAGTGCATTGATTGTCTGTCTATTACCTTAGTCGCCTTTTACGACTCCTGGTCCAGAGTGAAGTACTATTCCACTCTGCCTACATATACATATAGAGCATATGTATATAAATAACGAGTGAAATTCACTTCCCAGTATTAAGATTTTGGCTTCATTCATCAATCAATGGAATATGGAATATTATGCAGTCACATACTCCTGTGGGTAGACCCGTCGGCGAGAATAAAGTGAACACGGCTCTCGTGGGCGAATCTCGACTCATGTTCTTGTCAACAGGCTTTAATTGAAGGTAAAATAGTTGGGGCGAAATGAGGTCATTGATAACGATTACAATGTACCACCGCGTAACTATTGTGTAGGCTATTGGAGGTATTGGGTTCTGGCATTATTATTAGCTCGTAAATAACGCCTAACATGCATGTAAAACATTGTCTTTTTTTGGCTCTGTATGTCCCAATCTTTGCAAAATATACAAATAGAAATAGATTTTATATTAATAATAACTTTCGTTCCTTGAAACGACTGGAGAGATATTAATAATTAACAATAATGCTATATCCGAAAAATAATTGAAGTAACTTTACTAAAAAAAAATAACTTTCAAATAAGACGATTTTAAAACATGAGTAAAATACATATAGTAAATACGGGTATCATTGAACAATTAGTGAAATTTTGAATTATCGTTTTTCGTTGAATATGAAACAAATTCAGATGAGACAAATGTTTTAATCGATTGCAAAAACTGTTTTCAATGTGCATCTGAACCGATATTTTAAAGATTAATATATTTATTTAATAAAAAGGACTGATCAAAGTTACCCAGATATATCAATGTTACCCGGATTGTATGCATAATTTACAAATATATGTTCGAATACAAAGCCTCAGTGACTATGAACAAAAAATAGGACACTAAAATAGTGTTTGTCTGCAGTTTACCTTGAGTTCGCAACGTGTACATACTTTGTCCTAGATTAAGCACTTGTTTAGAGCCTAGTTCGCTGAACCGTAAGTGGGTAAATTGATCGACAGCCAGACAAGTGCAGTGATGTCAATTTGAACAAATTGAGGAACCCACTTATCAGGCGGCGACGAATCTACGATGATATCTGGAGCTGACGATATTTCTTCGAAGTCGTCATCGTCTGTCATAGCTGGAAATAAAATTTAAATATGTCGCCTAAAGATTTATTTACGTGGTCCTCCTGTCTTGATTAATTTGATAAAGGAATATAAAAAGGCAGTTATGCCTGCCGCGCTGGGCAACCGTGGTGACACATGGCTTGTCCTCACAAACACTACGATTATATATGAAGTTGTAAGCTGCATTCTCTACGTCAGCTTTCGAGGACCAATACCAGTGAAATCACCAGTTGCGGCAGGTCTTGCCGATTAACCAAAGTCCATTACTAAATAACATATGTTACCGCGTAAACCGCAGTCCACTCCCTCTTGTCCAGAGAGGTACTAGAACCGTAAAGTCGCTGTTCACTGATCGCTTACCGCACGTAATTAAAGACTCACAATTTAAAAACTGATCGAGACACAAAAAAAAATGATTCTCTATTTCTAAAGCTTCCTAAAACTGCTGGGTCGACAGGCGATCCCTGTTGTTGGAGTATTTTGGGTGAATGTACCGGCATCTACCGATTGCGTTATCTCGGACACCTCTTACGTTAGAGGCGACTGATGATGGAGGTGACATCGCTTGGAACAATGGAATTACTGGTGAACTCCGTTGGTACCTCACGGTACTTAAGATTTAATTATAATTGAAAAAGAGGACCCAATCTGTTAGAGAATACTGAAGAAATCAAAAGTTGAAACAATTTTTGACTCCTTCTTGTAAAAAATGGAAGTACCCATTAAGTTGACTTTAAATAGTGTCATTGTTCATGCCTTGTCCGACCCATCATTTAATATAAAACAATATGATACCCATATTTGGTAGAAGTATACGTTCTTTAGCTTATATATGTATATGAAAGACATTATTATTTGATTGTTATTAAATAAATAAAGTAACACATCAGTTGATAAATCCATAACATCGCAGTAATTTGATATATTTGCAATAAGTAATTTAATTATTTTTCTAGAAGGACGTCAATGTCATTTGTGTTTACGATACTTTTTATGTTAATATTAATACCTACTTTCAGAAATATATCTAGCGGTTAATATATTCCAGGTCGTCGTTCAAAAAACTCAAAAGCTGCTGTAAATTTCCAGACAAACAGATGATAATCCCGCTTCAACTAGACCGAGACAAATTTATAAATTATTCATTGTCTACACTGTCTATGACCCCTGTTTAGCCATTCCAAAGTCTATATAAAGTAGGTCAAGGAAAAACGAGCCGATGTTGCCAGTCAATACTAGTTATGTACCACACACGCGAAAACAAAAGACGACTCAAAACATATGCAAACATTTTTTAACCTAAAAATTTCACCTGTCATCGGTCTTTTCGTTCAACGAGCCATTGACAATGGCAAGAGAATGCTCAGAGACTTTTTTTGATTGAACCATTAATAAGGATAAGTAAAAAAAAATTAAAGTACCATCACGGCCCAGCGAGGTTGCAGGTTGAAGTGGCAATGAGCAGTGTACGAAGCTACTTCATCTGCACGCAAACAGAAGTTCTAGGATGGAGAGCACTTAAAAGCAATTGCAGCGTAGAAACTTCACCTTTGATAAAAATGCCACCTGAAAAAACCGCAGGATCTTATAGGATACAGCTCGTATAGAACTTCTAAATGTAAATCTCTTACGAAGACCTATAATATCACTTTAATACCCGCAGTAGTGGTCTTACGACTGGTATGGTGATGTTTTTGTTTTAGTTATTTTGAACTATTGCACAAGCAAGGTTATTTACATGAAGTATGATAAATAATAAAAGAAAGAATATAATTATAAATTTTTTGATATCAACGCGCAGTCAAAAACGGTTAAACTACATAAGTAACAAAAGCTAAAATGAAATCAAAAACTTCATTCAATACTGGATTGTCTTAACACCCCAACCCTTCTATTCGCATCATAAAGTTGGCGAAACGTACAGAAATACGAACATAATGCCATTTGCATAATGTTCTAGCATTGTTTTTTCGTGGTGGGTTTCAAATGTCACCGCAGACAGGGGCGCGAATAAAACCATTAAGGGGTGCTGGGTGTATTAAAAATCGCTTCACGTTATTTGCATTCTTAAGGTTATAGTTAATACAGCCACAATACGCGCTCGTTACTAAATCGTTGGTTAAATTACACACGATACTCTTTGATGTCGGTTGTCTTGTAATTTATTATTGCATACGCTTCAATAATGTTCATCTTCATTCTGGTCCTGACTTTAATTGGTTATTTTATTTTTGGCTATTAATATAGTGGTTCTGTTTGTCGTAGATGCGGAAGACTCTAGATTCAACTCCTAAACAGATGCATAAGGTATTTTTAAAACTAATTTTCTAATTAAATTATAATTTGATACTTATCGTCGTCGACTTTCCTTTAAATCTATCCTTGGTAGGATTCTCTGGAAGATTTGTTTTTTTTTTTTTATAGCAAACATTAATAAAAAACAGTCAGAAAAACACATTCGTTTACATCCATCCAATCCATCCATCCAAATACAATTCATCATATAATACAATTCCAATAGTTTAGTAATATAAAAAAATAAATTTTCAGTACTCAATTTTTGAAATATATATTAAACTCCTAATGAAATTATATTGAACAGCCTTATTGCATGCCTTTGCGTGATTAAGATTTACGCGGTAGACAAGTTGTTCAGACAAGAAGATTAATTCAAATAATCGACATTATCAATTACCCCCAGACTTAAAAGGTAACGCTATTAATCCGTAACTCAAAGGCCTTACAGAAGGCTATAACTCTACTGTAAGTTACTTTGGATTAGGTATAATGATTGGTTAAGAAGTTTTGTAAAGATAATAGAATAGGACATAATGTGACTATATAAAATAAAAAATTCTAAAGCGAAAATGGTTCAAGTATGGAGCACTGTATGTAATTTTTTTTGCGGCCTCACCCGCGTTCAGTTGTGGCACTTTCATACAAATTTTCTTCCACTTAAGGGATAATTTTGGAAATAAAACCTACACGTATTTCATGACTTTTAATATACAACCTCCTTTCTGAATGTTCTCAATTTACTAAAATATGTAGGCTTAATAATTTCTAATATTCTGTCTCGGTGCTCTCTTACGTTTTAAGGGAACCCTTGAACAAACTTAAGTCCTGCGTTGATATGTCTGTCAGTCAGACGGCATCTCCTTTTATACAAATAGATACTTTAAGTTAAGTCTGCCATAGGGTACCGGAACTGGTTACTCCCCTGTATCAGATCGTAATAGGTGACTGAGGTACCGGGATCGAGAGATGGCGGTATATCCACTAGAAACTCAAATGCAACAGGATGGAGATAGGCAGCAGCATTTCCGTCGCGAAATTACAGTGAGCCAATGGCACAACGCTTGCTCAGCGCGGCAATTATTGGCAACAATCCTTCTTGGAGTCACAGCCCAGCAGTAGACCAAGTGCGGCTGTTCTAAGAAGTTCGGAATTGATTTTTGAATACATTACAAGTAAAATGAGGTATAACATATACCTACTTAATACATACAGTGATTTTTATTTATAATATGTTATCATCATTATAATCATGTCAGCCATTGGTAGTCCTCTGCTGGATATAGGCCTTCTAAGAAAGGAGGATTTTTTCCCGTAATTGCCGCGCTGAGCGCAGCTTTCACTATGGGAATGATGCTGCCCATTCGATTCAAACTATCATCACTGATTCGGATGGATAAACCGCCATCTGTCGGCTCTTAGTCTATCAATTATATATAGATACATAATTTTTTTCTGATTGTTAAAAGTAATTTTCAATTATATTGGTATTAAACAAACCATTTACAGTTTTTAAACTTGTATAATATAATAATAGATATCTTAACATTTGTATATAATTTTTAAACGTCAGTTAACATGATAGGGGACGTTAACTTACAAGAAAAATAACAATGGATCGATTTACCTTACTATAACTACAATATGTTTATGATTTATAATTCGTTTTGTAATTCGTTTAAAGCACTATTACGGATATCAATATAATAGAGAAATCGCCAATATTATACTTAACACCCACACGAATATAATATATAAATGTTTGTCCTGGATTGGGATCGAATACACCACCCTTGGTGCACAAGATAGAATTACTACAATCCCCGCGATCGGGTCCGTCTATACTAGCGTCGATAATAAAAATAAGTACTAGAGAACAACTATTTAATTCTGGAAGCGCGCTATGAATTTCCCAATAAAGGGAATGTCCATACTTATAAGTCGCCAATAGTTGCATTTGCCGCGTAATGTGAAACCCCATAAACAAAGCGACGGAAGCAGCGCCCTCGCGCGGCGGACGCGCGAGTGTCGCCCCGGAACTGTTATTGCCGACGACTGCTGCTTCCGGCGTAGACTTCAAGTATACTCCCGTCAGAGTCTTCCAAGATCACCATTATTGTAATATCTTCTTAGTCTTCCGCTTGTGCTCTTTCTTAAAGTTAGTTTAGAACAGCCTTTCTGCCTATCAACATACGAGAGTTTCAGGTACGATATACATATATATTTATCGGGTCAGATTGTTTGTCTTATGTATATTGAAGATTTTGTCAGGTTAAGTAAAAATGGTTTATTAAAATATAAGCAATATTGGTGTAATAAATTACGAGTAATATATTCATATCTTTATGTACAAAAATTATGTGTTACGGTGTTTTGATCTTCTAAACTAATGAAGCGATTTTAATAAATTTTTGTTCAATGTGTGCAATTTGACCTAACACGAGAAATACTATATTGTATATCTCAATTTATAGCCGCATTTTTTTTGTGCTCAACATATTAGTATAGTTAAGATAGGATACCGTCTGTTGGGTTAGCAAGTAGGTATATACATTCAAATATTTTATAAGTTTATATAACAAATCTTTAAGGGGTCGTTTATCGCAGTATTTCATACCAAAAGTATTATTTGTAAACATAATTTTAAGACCATAAAACAGCTATAAAATTTTCTTTTATTATCAACTAACAAACATAAGATGATCGTGATTCAAACTGCCTTATCGCGCACATTTCCCCACCCCATGACATTTATACCATCTGAGGGCGATGGCGATTTATTGCTATTAGAATATGGAAATACGCAGCCGGACGCGCCCGTCCCGTTGCCTTGGATCATTTTAATTTCGTCTGGTAATAACAAATAATAAGAAATTAATTTTACGCAGCCATCTCTAACATATTCATATTTTACGTTTTGCTTGACGTTTCCATAACAACAAATCTGACTACACCGTAAACGAATACTTAAAAGAAAAATAATATAACTCACGAAAAACTTGTATAGTTTGAACACATGTGCAATTTCTAGTTTTAAGTGCAATTATTAGTTTTAGGAGTGTATTTTTGACTGAAGTAGGTCATGTACGATGCTATTATTATATTGCGTATTATAATATCGAAACAGATAAATATTGCTAAAAGAGTGAAACATACGATAAACATACTGTTTAAGATTATAATTCCTAGAAAAAAATCAACTGGACTCAGGTGACTTCTAATCATAAAAAGAACACTATGAAAAAATCGACTGGTCCACTAAGGTCACATGTCTTCCAGTATGTAAAAGATGCAGGTTCGAGTCCCGCCTGACACCTAAAACTATTTGTTTTCTTTCTAGGATATATCATCTTATATATAACTTAGCATTTTCTATGCATAAAATCCATCAAACTCGTAAGCAAACTGTTTCCTTGTCGCTACTCTAGAAGATTTTAGTTATTTATCAAAAATATTTGAAGAATAAATACGCTCTTTAATAAATCAAGTCCTCTTTTCGAGTTGTGTAGCAGTTACTGCAAGGCAGCGCCGTGCCTGGCAACGCAAGGAACGCTAAAGAAGCAGTAATAAACTTTTACAAGCAACAGATTCTAAGGAACCATCATTGAAATAACACGGGAATCGCACAGGTAGCCGATACTAATGATTCGAAGTTTCAACCCAACATTTGCACCATTTCTATTAAAATACCTCAAGTAAAAGCAACAACAAACGATCCAGATCCATTTATCAGTAACAACTTTAACGCATTCAAACTGCAATAACTGATATTTTCTATTGGCAAAATAGAATTGAAAATATCCAATTGCGCCACCCCGGATACTGTATCGTGCAAGTTTTAATAAATATCCGGCGTTTCGTAGCTAACCTCGAAAAACCCCCGGTGGCCAGGTATAACAAATTGGGCGCGCCAACCACATGAGGCGCAATTTGTCAGCTAGCAACGCCTACTGAGCAATTAGATTTGTTAGCTTGTACCCTTGGAGTTTCATCACGCCCTCCACAACAGATGCTTGGACTAATAACCTCTCGAAGTTTCCCCACCGACTCTCGCCACCCCCAGCCTCCCTAAGCAACCCAACTAAGATAGATGGTGCCACCATTCTTGCAATTTTCCTGTCGTATCTTCCCTCGTAAATTCCTCGTGATATATTGGTTTGGATCTCGCGATGCGACCAAGACCATACTCCAAATATGATAACAGTTATTTATTATTGTTCCTATTGGTTTTATTTAGGGTGGCGTTACATTATGATGTAATCGATAAATAGATATACAACATACTTTTTTCTATAAATAAAAAAAATATATAATGTAATATTTTATTTCAAAACAATATATTAGAGTGAACAAGAGCATTCAGTTTTTATTGTGCATCTAGTTTAGAAATACAACGTAGCAATTTTAAAAATATATAATGGTAATTAGTAAGTTGTAAATATTATACAATAAAATAATATTTACTTTTTGCATAAATTTCGTTTTAATTTCAGTAAGTTAATGAAACAATGCATAATTTTACTTTCATCGTTAATCATTACCTAAATACAAGTGAGCAACGAGAACCAATAACCAATCATCAAAGGCATTTATTTGAATTGTATCACTCCCCGGGGGATTCCGCATCCCGCGTTACTGGCTCCTCGGTTTTATCAGTCCATCTCAAGACTGAGGCCGTCCAGTTTATTATACATTCTATAACCTCTAATACGCCGTACGCTACCGGTTAGTCTCTATTTCGGAGAAAGGTGTAGGCGGCTAAGTTTTTTGTAGAGCCCACTTGACGCAAGATAACAAAATACGAAAACTTTAGCTCCACCGTATACCCACCTCATACAATCTTTTTATGCTTATCTTTCTGTGATTTATGACTTGTTCGGCGTACAACGGGAAAGAAAGGAGGTATACAAAAGTAATTTATTTTTTACGTTTGTTTTTCTTGTCTTCCCGTGCATGTACTGGCAAGCGGACATGTTTTTCAAGTTGGCATTTTTGAGATGTCACTGCATGATTTATCTTTGACCCCAAGCGTGGGCGGTGCTTAGCCCGATCGGTATTTCGGATTTTAAACCATAAATCATAATACGTAAATACAATAAATGTCACCTCTTTATTATTTTGATTTATATCCGATGCGGAGTACCAAATATATGAGTGTGCAATGAAAAATTGCAATAAATAATGGTTTGTTCAAACACGTTTTACAGGTTTGTTGTCTCATTTTTATTTTTTTATCTTCCAAAAATATACCTACAACTCACGCTTGTACATAATTAATAACAAAACAAGTTGTGTCTTTTTAATTATCAATTAAACATAATTATGTTACGCTATAGATTTGAATAAATATAAGCTGATTATCCCCGAGATCTCAATCGCTCATAAATCCTAAGCCTCCGCCATTGAGATTCAGTAAAAAGTTCACACGCGTTCGAAAACACGCTTCTCTCTCAATTAAGCGTCTCTTACTGCCGGACATGCGCTGCCGAATTATTCATGACCTCCTTGTACGACATATCACTCCAAATGATTTATAAAAATTTTACTCCACAACTTAATTAAGACTTTTCTGTTTGCAGGTACGTGTTCTTGCCGGGAGAAAGTTGACGCGTAAGTTTTAAATTAGATAGTATGTCGCTATAATAACTGTGCCGGTGTATTTTTTCCGTGAGCTTATTACAACAGTTAACAAATATTTTTCGTAATTCCAGCGGGTAATGTACACTTAGTGTTGCTAATTATTGCGTCCGTTTCAAATTGTTCGGCGTAAAAGCCTATTTTGTTATTGTTAGTGCTGATCATTATCTTTTATGTGACCAGCGGTAGCCGCGCGTATGGCAAATGTTTAGGGCCAAAGTTTATGCGAAGAATGCGTTCATACACTTCATAATGTGTTTAGGAACATAAAAAACACGAAGTGTCCAATTAACCTTAAAACAAATAAGAAATTGGCCGGACTACCTTAAAGTAGTAAAGTACCTATGCTTGTTTTATTTTTGTACTTGTTGCTCGAAGGGAAAGGAACACTCATATAATAAAAAAACCGATGCTATTAAGACTAGGAATTATAGCAGGTAACATATTTTTCGTAAAAACGCGTGTTAAAAGGCGTTAAAGGCTGGTACATACAGAAGTATGTACCGGCATTTAACGTCAACGCACAAACAACGGCTTCATTTTTATGTCTTATAATAAATTGATTTTCGTGTATTATATAGATTGCCGTGAGGTACCGGCAAAGCATAATAGTACCTCCCACTGCACCAGGTGTCGCAAGAGGCGACTGAGGTACAAGAACCGACAGACGGCAGTATATCCATCCGAATCAGTGCAGCTCAAATGTACAGGGCGGGAATAGACAGCAGCATCCCCGTTGCGAAAGCTGCGCTCTGCGATTGCCAACACGCTTGCCCAGCGCGGCAATTATGGTAATAAAACCCCCTTTCTTGGAGAGGTCTATTTAGAAGTGGACTGCTGTTAGCTGATATGATGACGATTAAATTGATAAAAGGTGTCTCCTCATGAATGAGGTCACAACGGATTGAATCCAAAAGTTGTCCAATACCTCACACGAAGTGGTGCCGCTTAGCCACGAATTCGGAACATCAAAACGTCAAAAAGAACAAACGCGATGTTCCGCAAAAATGCATGCATTATGAAGATTGTGCATCTAGCCGGGGCCAAGCTAACGAACTGTTGCCAAAAATCACACAATAAATAACGCGGGGCCGACTGTATGCATTATAGCCCCACCTTATCTTGGTGAATTTGAAGCCAAAAGTCGACCATTAAATATGCATTAAAATTACCTGTCGCGAATGAAAAATAAGCGGTGTTTGTGGACGCTTAAGCCTTATTATTTTTGATTGTCGAAGTGTATTAAGCAATTTGTGTGTTTTAATGCAGTTTTATTGAGGTTTTTAGTTGAGTTCCGAGGCCGCCTCCTGGGGTTTACGCAGAACGACGTGGGCTCGGGTGATTGCACGCTGGACCGATAGTATGGGAATTTGGAACGGCGTTTACCACAGGCATGTAATGACAGGGAATTAAAAACGCGCATTCAAGTTTGTTTACAATCTTAAATTATTTCGGGAAGTACATATTTGAATCGGTAAAACTTTCCCCTTTTCTTATGAAAACGTATGATGTATGAAATACTCGTACATCACGTATTTGACGGGCCCGATGGCGCAGATTGTTAGGCGCTATTTTGCGGACCAGGAGTCGTGGGTTCGATTCCCACCCAGAGCAAATATTTATGTGATGATATTTGTGTTTGTTCTGTGTCTGGGTGTTAAATATATGTATATAATTAAGTAGTATATTTGTGTTCCCTCTGTTGTCGGGCGTCTGTAACACAAGCGACTTACCACGGAGTCAGGTCAATGTATGAGATGTTGTGGGAATTCATATCAACTGAAAGAGGCTCTTCATAAAAGTATTTTTAACTATCAATTAAGTCAATAAATAGAATAATTTAAATACGCATCTGTGCCGCAAAAATAAATTGCAACACGTTTTTATAGCAAATATTAACAAATTATTAATTTTTTACGCCACATTTAACCTTAATTAGGTATCAAGAGGTAATAGAACAATGGGATGCGGGTTATGAAAAAGTCTGTCTAATATTTTCTAATATTGACGCATTCGCTAGACATAACAATAAAACTCCTTTTTAACGGCTGTATTAAGATTAATAAAGATCGAAGTTTTAAGAACGGTTACCGCAAGGTAGTCGAAACGTCATACTAAGAATTTAAAAAGTTAAATTATTCGCGTTTTAAAGCCATTAATAAGTAGTATTATGTTTAAGTATATCTGTATGTCAGATAAGCTGTCATCTGTTTATTCTTTTATCTCATTAAGCCCAAGGTAACATAGGAGAGACATTAAATCCTATGAATACAGGTAACGCTGAGACTGACATCTGAGTCAACCAGCACAAGGTTCTTAAAAATAATCCTAAACATTGCCGAAACGCGGTTTGTAAACTAGATTTACAAAACTAAAGACATTTTGGAACTGCTATGTGTTTGTATATCTTTGTCGGTAAATTCCACTTTAAGGAAGTGGACTCAACCTTCACTGTCTACGATGAATCACGCCATCAATACCTATTCGCATTCCGTACAGCCTCTTCAATTAAATAGACATGTCGCAGACATCCTACGCAACCCGCCACACACACAAGTTACCAGTAATAGGTCCTTATTCTTATTTTTTTCTCTATTGAGAATTGATTTATAGTCTCCGAGTTTGATTATCATGTTTAATGCTTGCTAATAACTCTTTATTAAATTACTTAATCTGAATTATGAGGTACATTTCAAACAAAGGTTGTCTGATTGCATTGTTGCGTGCTGGTTTGAAGGGTGATAGAGACAGTAAAATTACTAAGTAATTTGACATAATATCTTCAAGTTACAAGGTTGACAACGCGCTAGTGATATCCTTGTGATATTGCGAGCGTCTATAGGCTGCAGTGACGCTTACTATCACGAGGAAAGCAAACGTGTTTGTCGTTCTTGTCTAATAAAAAAAATCATCGATTCCATTAGATATTCAGAAGAACAATAGAAAGAGCAGGTTGAAGCAATAAGGGATTTATCGATACATGCAATATGACTTTTATTGTTGGGCATATTATCGAGAGAGAGAGTCTTCAAATAGGATCAATAAACTGGTTTGAAATCCACCACGTTGAGTAGACGTAGTAGGAATCTTAGTGCTTTTAGTAGAGAGTAGTGTTCCCTTCGACTTATCTCTAGAAATATGTGAATTTAAATGTATAGATAAATGTTTGTTTTTAAATATTTCAAGTCACTAAAAGTTAGCAATAATATATTTGTATATTTATATGACATAGAATAGTCAGAAGAATAGACATACATGTAATTTCAAGTTTTCTACACAAACAATACAACAATCTTAACAAATAATATAAATACGAGGATAAGTTTGTTTACTTTTAGATCTTTAGCATAGTAAAACAATACCTCCCTCTGTATCAGGTATAGGAGACAACTGAGATATTTCAACCAGCAGATGCGGGTATATTCTTTGTAACTGGCATAGATCAAATACAACAAAGCGGGGATAGGCAGCAGCACCCTCCTCGAAAAGCAACGAACTATGATTGCCACTACACCTGCCCATCGTGGCAAGTATGGGCAAATGCCCTGAAATGATAAGAATAATTATATCCAGCCGTGGACGTCTTACGGTTGATATAATGATAATATTCTCACTGATAGACATAGAAATTGAAGTAGGTATCAAGAAATATCATATTCAGCGCTATGGCGATATTTTCAGCGGCTAAAAGAACTTTAAAAAGGGTTTGGATTAAAGTTACTTTTAGTAAAGAGTTTAATGAACATATACCAACTAACATCATAAACTATCTTTTAAAATGATGTCAAACAGTGGATGTTATATGTTTCTGATAAGATGATTATCGTACTTACCAATATCTAGGCTGGTTAGTGTCTGGGCAGGGCTGACAGTCCTGAATGATGTAATAAGGCGTAAGAAAAGGCATAGAGTTCCATCTATCTATGCCAATATTCGAGTTTCCTTAATATGACGTAATGAAAATTACTATTCGATCGCGTGTTGTATTTTTGGTGACACAAACTAACGAGCGGTAAATTTGGGCAAGCCTAGGCGTGTATCCTGGCGCGTCGCCGACTATGGTATTATCAAACGCGAGAGTCAAGCCAGAGTGAATTTATTCCAATTGAAAATTTAAACGGAATATTGTTTATCTACACTAATATTATAATGAGGAAAGATTTGTATTTTTGTTTCTAACGAATATACTCAGAAAGTACTTTTCATTAAAAAGCACATTAACATTCAGTAACATAGGTTGTATATAGTTCTAGATTACTATAGAAATCTTTTGAAATTCTAATTAAAACCAACCGAATGTGTAAAAAAATTTGCCATAAAATGTCTTTCATCGCATGCGCTGCGGAGAGTGTTATTGATAGGACAAAAAAATGTTCGACAATATTGTAGAATATATCAATATCTACAAAAAACCTCGCGAAACTTTAACTACTTTTTACATTTCATAAATTGATAGAAATGCCGATCAAAATCAGACCGTGTTATCCGTACCAATTATAAATTTTTTAACAATTAAATAATTTAATATTCAATACTGTCTCAATACCTGATGATTACTTTTTGAATTTATTGAAATCGGACATTTCAATATAAATGAAATAATTAACGTTATAACTTAAATATTTATGTCTACCCTTGCGAAGCCGGGACGGGCCGCTAGTTACATTATAAGATTACAATATGCCGTGGGGTACCGGCAGAGTAGAATAGTACCTCCCCCAGTAACAGCATATCTCGAATGGGAAAGGGCGGGTATAGACAGCAGTAATCAGGTCCGGAAGATACGCTCTGCGATTGCCTCCACGCTAGCCCCGCAAGCCAAGAATGCGCAAATTCCCTCTTCCTTAGGGAGGTTTATATTCAACAGTCTAAGTTTACAGCTGCTGCAATAATGATTGCGATTTATATGCTAAAATCGCTTTAAGTCAAAGAATGTAACTTTCAAATCATTTACAACGTTAACTTACGTTAACATGCAGATTTATCATCATCATCATCATATCAGACATAAGACGTAAACTGCCCAAGTAATCTCCAATAGGACCGGTTGTGTGCGGCCTGTGTTTTAGTCATATCATCTGTCCATCTTGCGGGTCTCCATTCTAGAACCTTACGACTCCATCAGCCATCGGTTCACATACATCGACTTTGATTAAATTTACTTATACATCCAATTTAGTTTAAGTTTCATTTAGTAAAATAATCCTTACACATATTAAATTTCTGCATTGGATGGATGTAGGTGACAAACCTACGAAACAGCTGATTATGACAATGACGGATGATATTTGGCACAGAGATTATTTATATACGACGGGCCCGATGGCGCAGATGGTAGTGATCCTGTCTTGTGCACCAGGGGTCGTGGGTTCGATTCCCACCCAGATCAAATATTTATATGATGATATTTGTGTTTGCTCTGTGTATGGGTGTAAAATATATGTATTTAAGTAGTATATTTGTGATTCCTCTGTTGTCTGGCGTCCGTAACACAAGTGCTTTAAGCGACTTACCACGGAGTCAGGTCAATGTATGAGATGTTGTGGGAATTTATTATTATTATTATTTATTATTATATTCTGAATAACCCCGGCTACTTTCTATCCCGGAAATATGTTCCCAGCTTTTGGCTTTCACAGTTTAGATGTCAAGAAGCGACAGAATTGTTCTCAAAATAACGATAGTTCCTCAGAACTAAATCTGATGTTTCAGTCTGGACCGCTAATTTTTTTTTAAATAGTAAAATAGAGTGATTGTAGAGTATAGAAATATATAAAAAACAGTAATCATAAAGGACAATGGGCGGTCTTATCGCAAATAGCGATTTCTTCCAGGCAACATTTGGAAAGAGTGAATTAAATTAAGAGATAGTAAGAGGTATAATGCTAGATAGAATGAAAAATATATTTATATATTGATTATATATATAATATAAATACAGTTTATATTATACATAACTATAAAGATAGGAAGTGACTTCACCAACTGTTTAATCACAGGTAGGGACTGCGTGCATCTAATATTAAGCGGGAGTGCATTCCACAAACGAACAGCCTGGACCGTAAAGGACTTACTAAAATATAGTAGAAAAAACACTGAGAAATGTAGAGTTTTCTAATGTGATGTCTTAAGTAAACACATTTTTTGCGCTTACATTGCAAACGCTAGTCGAACCCGACGAGATAGATCTAAATAATGTAAGTATAATATTGTACAACTTAAAATGCATCTACGATGGTATATATCTATCTCTTAGTGACAACTCACAATCACCATTTTTTATCCTCATCGCACCCTTCGAAACAGGGCCGGATCGCTAGTTCACACATACATATATATATATATATATTGCATATATAACTAATATGTGACATGTACAGAGATTCTTAAATTACTTTAAAAATATCCTACTACATGGCTCTATGAGCGTCATTCTCAAATCAAACATTAAATATAAGGATATTAAACATATCTATATATATCAATAGGGTTCCAACCCTATTTCTTTTATTTAGAAATCAGAATCATCTCCAAATATTTTAGAAAACAGATTCAGTCGTTCTTTTTTTATTATTAAACCAATTTGAAGTCGCTATACCTTCAATTAAGACAGCACAACTTGTCCTGGGTTTGCTTGTTCTATAATATCAAAAGTATATTTTTTAACATTATGCTTTTATATTATATTTATATATATATATATAATAAATATAAAATCAAATAATTAAATATATATATATATATATATTTAATTATTTGGATTTTGCTTGTATAGAGTCGATAATTGTTTGGTGTTCCTGGAAAGAGTCATAGCCTTCTTATAATTAGAACTCTATCATAAAATGGAAGACAAACTCAGAAGTATTATTATTAGATTACTAATAGGCACTGAATTTAATTAGCGGTAGACGTCTTATAAAGGTTGCCTGCATGGGTACCTCACTCTGACCTATTTCTACCGCCAAACAGTACTTTGCTGTGCTCCCCGACTTGAAACGTTCGAGAAGCTTAATAATTAAATTACTATGTATGAAATAGTATCTCCCACTGTATCTGATGTCGTAACAGGCAACTGATGTACCGGAACGGATAGGTGACGATATATCCATCCGAAATACCGAAGCTGAAATAAAACAGAGCGGGGATGGGTAGCAGCATTTTTGTCACAAATCTCCGCTCTGCGATTGCCACCACGCTTGCCCAGTGCGGCAATAATGGGCAATTTTCTTTCTTGAAAAGGTCATTTGGCAGTGGCCGATATGATGATTATAAACGTAATATTACAGTCACAAAGATGGCGAGATGTGTGCAAGTTTGCCAACTTCATTCAATCAAAAATAAAATAATCGTAAATATCTTATAGTAACTTTGAATCAGTATAATCCAACATGATCAACTAATACTATCGTCTGATGAGAAATTAATAAGCCTTATTGTAATAAAATAAAAAATATATATTTCTGAGGCTTTGAGTTTAATAATGTTGTTTTGTTGAACTGTCCCACAACGGCTCGGCTCATCACTGCCAACTCATGCCATTTGTTATTCAGCGCTCACATCGCTTGACACCGCCCGCATAAGGCGAATGCTCAATGTGGGGAATTTTCGCTTGCAACGCTTCCCGAGTTCAAAACACGTATGTTCGCGTTTAGTAATAGCTTTTTATCTCTCTCTAATCTAATATATCCTTGATAAAACTTGTTTATTTTTCGCAACTTTCTCTTTTCTTTCAAATGTATTTGATGATATCCTTTCTTAATATTATTGAAATAGAGTTTCGTGACAGATTCATTCATTAACGGGTTCATTTGCATTAATAATCACTAATCACATTTTGTTGAATGTTCGACGGATTTCGTACAGAAAGTGTACGAAATCCGTCTAGTTTTTTCCCCACATTATCTCATACATTGACTTAATTCCATGATAAGTCGCTTGTGTTACGGATATCAGACAATAGAGGAATTACTAATAAACTGCTTTAATACATATATTTAACACCCAGACACAGAGGAAACATAATTATCATCCTATAAATATTTGTCCTGGGTGGGGATCAGACCCACGACCTTTGTCGCACAAGACGGCATCAGTACCATTTGCGCTAACTGCCAACTGACTAACTTATAATTGAATTAAAATTAGAAACAAAAATTTAAAAACAAATATCAATTAACCTTTTGGGTTATATTTGTATGTTAACAAATGAGCTTCGAATAACTGTTTCCATTTCAATATTTTCACAGATTAAATATAAAATGGGATATACCAAAATAGAAAGAGGTGAGATGCAAATCCACGTGATTGCGTCTCGTCCCTTTTAATATTATTTGTGAACAAAATGCTGTATACAATAAATAGATAGATATCTTAAACAGAAGAAATGAAAAAATTATCTAACCGACCCAGTTCTTCTACCTAAAACTATTTAAAAATTAACACAATGCCCAAACTGGGCGTGCGGCCAGTTGTCTAAACTATGTCTATTGTGCCTGCGTTAGGTACGTCTTCTAGAGTTAAATAAGAGTAAAAAAAAGGTAAATAGTTACAATTACCATTCATCATTTTATCATTCTTATACGTAAAAACTGAAAATAAATTACTTACTGTTGGAATTTATGGCATAATTACGTAGAATTGCTTTGATGATTTCCGACCAGGAACTGAAGTGAATCCCTGTAATTTATATTACTAATTATCTTCACTCCGTTACGTGTGTCAGTAATTTTTCTCCATAGTGCTTGAATATGAATTTCTTAGGAACTTTTTATTACGTCAGTTTTGCCAAATTTTTTTTACATTCATACATTTAATCGTCATATTAAACTTAAAGACCCAAAAAGATTGAGTTTAATTAACTATAGCAGCCTAGAACAGTACAGCAGAACATTCACCCGACTTAGGTGTCCCCAAAAGGCCAATAATAATAGATTTGCCCATAATTTCCGCGCTGAGCAGGTGTGGTGGCAATCGTAGAGCGTAGCTTCATGACAGGAATGCTGTTATTCCCGCAACAATTGAGCTATCCTGTTTCGGTTGGATATATTATCTATCGGTAAGTCAGACACTAACAAAACCTGGTACAGAGGAAGGTACTATTTTACTTTGCCGATATACGACTGCTAATCAGATTTATAAAAAAGGCCTATGCCTGCATCTAGGTTTACCAATTCGCCAGACCAGTCAGTTTCGCCGGACATTTAGTTCAAAGGGCCGGACACTTTACATTATTATCAATTTCGGGTTGCAGAATTAATAGGTACGACAAAAAATGTAAAACACACGTAAAACGCCTAAAAAAACAACGGACACGCAATTCAAAAATCTTACTATGTCCGGCTTTATTCAGACGAACGCTACCTACTCGTAAATTTACCATATGCAAACATAAAAGAAAGAAATTAATTAAAAAGATTTAAGTGAATCATTATTTTATATTCGTAGAGAAATATCACGCCAAATGCGGGCATTAACGGTAAGCTTTAAAAGAAAAGAATATTTTGAATGTATGGTGAAACCAAAAAGTTTTAGGCATTTCATTCTAGAAAGAAAAAGTAGCTTAATGTCATCATACTTGTAGCTATCAGGTTGTGTGTGCGTAAAGAAGCCATATTTAAATTCTATTTTAACTACAGCAGTTTATTTGTGGTCATTCGTGTTCTATGTTACACAGTGTTAGAATAGAGATCCAATAATTTTACAACTTAATTATTTATAACAAGGAAATGGCAGACAGATGAATGCTTTTGTAGTTTGATTGAATATTTTGACGTTTAATTGCAAATTTTATTTTTTATATTGTATTGTAATATTTAACTCTGTCATATTAAATTTTAATTAATTAATACTTGATGTTGTAATTAAATTAATAATTTTATGCGCTATATCTTTGCAACGAAGTATGTATAGAATACTTGTGCATGCCAAAAACGAATAGCAAAAGAAATACCATGTTTTAGCAAATAAATAAATCTTATTCTAAATCAGCAAACATCTCACTAATGTTTACCATTGTAATGCTATCCGCAATTGACTTATTATTACTAATATTAAATTTCAACTTCTATTCTTCTACTTGTTCCTTAATGTGAAAATATACATGTACCACTATATTTTACTATAATGTATTCGGATTTGATAAATGAATTAAATTGTCGTTCTTGAGATTATCAATTTAATATTCCCATGCAAATGAAATCTTACAAGATAGACATTAGTAATGGTTGATTAAAATATTCGTTTATCTGAGTGCAGTTACAAATTAGGAAGCCCGGCTGTTTATGTAGACCGTTTTGTAAATAAAGTTAATTTTATTATCTTCTAATCTATCGGCGGAGGAAGCTTTAAATATCGATTTAATGATCGATAAATCTGGAAATAGTCTGGTATCGAATGTTCTCTCAATCGATGAGGCTGAAATTGGTCGGACCGGTTATGGAGAGGGACAAAAAGTGCCGGTTCGCGACAAAACTGTTCGCTTAGAAACCTCTTCCGATGTCGTTGAACGGTTAACGATTACTAGGAATTTGGAACAAGTGGGAACAAGGCGGGATCCGCGGATATTTATTGTTTTCTGATTATTCATAATTTACCTATCGTAAATTTTTACCTCTACATTTCTAAACATGGCATGCCGTATCTTTTATTATAGAAACCAACCTTTTTTATTTTCTTCTTCTTTATTACATGTGTTGAAATGAATAATTAGTTTAAAACAAGAAATATTGATAGATACATTCATGTTTACCACTAACGCTAAAAATGCTGACTGGTTTTTAATGTAAATTTACAATCATATGTTGTTATGTAAGCACAAAGACTTAAAATTATGAAGAGAATAAGTGACACTTGCGACTTAATCTATAAATTGTAAGTTACAAGTAAACGATTTAAGTTATCTTTAAAATAAAATTTACCCAATATCAATACATAGAGGCTTTCAAAGTATTAAAGAAGTTACACGAACAGAAATTGCTAACCTAATTAAAATTTCAATAATTTAAGAATAATGTACGATTTACAAAAGATCGATAAGAGAGAGAGAGAAGAGAAAGAGAGAGAAGTATCTAGAGCACATTATCATTTGAAAATTTTGTAATTTAATTTTGTAATCTTGTTTTTAAAGTAAGCTATTATTCTTGTTTGTATTATTCTATCATGTTATTAAAGTAAGCAAGGTATTTGCGGCTTAGCAAATACCTTGTAGTTAGCAACCAAATGGATCAGGTGAATCTTAACTAATGCAGATTAAGTCCGGCATAAAATAAAGCGGCACAGAGTTAGAAATGAATAGTCGAGAGCACAATAAACCGACCAGTTGGTAGGAAGTCAATAAAATAATAGCCCTGGATCCGCTGGTCCACAATAGCTACGAATGTGAGTTCAGCAAACAATGACGCTCGTAAACTATCTCGGGCGGGTCTGACGCGCGACATTGTGGCCGAGTGGCGCGACAAAACGCGCGAAACCAAATCTTAGTCAGCTCTTCGTGATTTTAACGGCAAACATTAATAGTCTCTAGCCTTTATCAAATCGTGTTTCATCATATCAGCAATAGAAAATCCATGGCTGGATATGTCCATTGAGGCTTGCCCGATATTATTGCCCTTAATTGTCGCGCTGGGCAGGCGTGATGGTAATACAGAGCGCAACTTAGAGACGAGGATACTGTTAGCCGTCCCCCACCCTGTAGTATTTATACTACGCAGTTACGGAGATGTATACCACCATTTGTCGGTTCCAGTTCCTTAATCGCCTCTTACGACACCCGGTTTAGAGAGAGGTACCGTTCTACCACGCCAGTACCCCACGACTAAATCATGCTTAAAATATTTTTCTTGTTTTATTGGGTTAGTGTTGTTTGCGGTATATCCACCCGTAACAGTGTAGCTCAAATGCGCCCTAATCTATGCAAAAAGCCCCCTATCTTAGGGAGGCCTACGTCCAATAGTGTAATATCTACAGCTGATATTATGATGATAATGATGAACCGTCACGAACCATACATCTTATGACACGTTTTATAGCCGTTAAATAGTAATATAATTGTGTTCGTTAATTATTTAAATACTACGATAACAGAGGTCGCCCGTGTGCCGCGCACTGTTGACTAGTTCATATTGTGCATCACTTAATACTTTATAGATGGTCATTGAAAATCAATTGCTCGCTGTGAGTTCAGCCAGTTACCAGTTGATTGTATTTATGTGTCGTTTAAATGCCATCTTAATCAAGAGATTAAATTCGCGCTTGACTTAAACAGAGGGCATTAACTCCGTGGATATTGTAAATAACGCTACGGATATTGTGAATGAGAAAGTTTGTGTGGGTGCTTACATGTTTGCTCTTTGTTAAGACTAAAGAAACTGAACGGAAATGGATAAAATTTGGTATAGATATAGATTATGATTTGAAAACACAAATAGATTTTTAGAAATGTTAGAACACGATTCCCGTTATAAACATTTTCTTTTTCTAAAATAGAACAACATATCGTTTTGTATGTCACTACTTGGACTACTCAAGGGAATGATAAACGATTAGAGTACTTTCATCGTGGAACAACAAGCACTCCCAAGAAATACGAATATATAGAAGCTCTATACAGTTTTTTGAGGATTTCGCCAGTGAAAACCTTAACTAATGTTAGAAATGTGGAAGTTAGTCTGTTTGTCTATCTGTCTATATGTTTGTTACACATTCACTCAGCTTAAGTAAAGTAATGTTGATTAAATACAACTTGATTCTTATACGGGGATACATACTTATACTAGGATGCAAAATTTAATAAAATCTACGAGGAAACCTCGTATTCATGTAAGAATAAATAATACACAACTTTTTGTATTGTATTAATCAGTATTAGCGTGTCGATTAGTCGTTATCGATTATACTAATTCTGTTGAAAGGTCAATTAACTGCTTAAAATACTTAACATGTAAAAGTTTTAAGTGGCTGATATGTAAGACTGTTTTTATGTGGAAACAGGACTGGCGGCTCTGATTCTATTTCAAGTGGCTTGAGTTGTCTCGTTTGCATGCTGTAGTCTGGAATGAATGAGACAGGCCTATTGAGATCTGATCAAAAGACAGATGTGTTAGATACTTCCCATGTAAGCCAACGCACTGCGTGGTGTATAGTACCCCCATATCAGTAGCTTAATAGTTTTGTTGGTACTGAAATATTTTTTAAAGTCTTATTAAGGTCACTGCTTGACATAGGCCTTCCCAAAGAAGGGAGAAATTGTCCATAATTAACATAAGGCAATCGTAGAACATAGTTTCGCGACGGGAATGCTGTTGTCCATTCCCACCCTTTTGCCTTTCAGCTACATTTCTTCGGATGGATATACTGCCACCTGTCGATCCAGTACCTCAGCCACCTCTTACGGCACCTGATACAGAGGGAAGTACTAGTCTACTCAACCGGTACAATCTTACAATAAATGGGACAAATAATAAATTAGCAGGTCTCATACATAGTCGTGACTCCAAAATAAGTCGCTTATAGCTCATGTTTTACGGATATTAGAATTTCTACTTTATTCGAAATTATAGTATAGTATAATTATATATATAATTATATAATAGAAATGATTGAACCCACAACTATAGACGCGCAAGATATCAAACGCTATTAAAAAGTTATTGTAGTTTAGTTTTCTTATATTTCATTATTAAATGCGCATATTTTATGTTTATTTTTTTCTTTCATAAGAATCTTTTCCTGTCAATAACAAACTCATCCATCAAATAACTATTAAAATTTTAACCAATTTTTATTTATAAAGATAATTGCAGCCGTGCATCTTTTCATCATATATAAAAGGTACAAATAAACGTGTACTATAATAGTTCGACACACAATTTACTGGTATTTCATCATGTCAGAGATACTGGTAAAGAAAATTGCGTCCCACCACTGCCCTCGTGAAACATCCCGATCCATTACCATCGGACATTCGGAACCCACCCTTATGTAATCACAATAAATAACACTTGCGAATAATAAAATCGTCAAACATCCGTATCGACATTTTAAAATTACAATCGTGACTTTAATTCGTAGACGCCGAGATGAAAGCTTACGGCGATGTATTATTTAAAAGCAAGGCGCGAGCGTCGTAAATCATCTGCCGTCTCTCATATCGATTGTTCGTTTATTTAAAGGATAAAAGTTGAACTTGAGAATGTACGCCTAATTGCGTCGCTGCCGTTCAACGACAATAATCATAAGGTATGTGGAAATTAAGATGTCTTTAAGGTTCCATGCCGTAAGGTACCGCCAAACTAAAATAGTACCTCCCGCGACTAAGGTACCAGAACCGACAGATGGCGGTATATCCATTCGAAGCAGGGTAGCTCAAATGCACAGGGCGGGGATGGGCAGCAGCATCCCCGTCGCTAAAGCTGCGATCTGCGATTGTGAACTCGTTTACCCAGCATAGCAATTATAGGCAAATATTTCTCTTTCTAGAGGAGGCCTATATTCAGCAGTAAATGGCTGGTATGATGATAAGGTTCCTGTGAGAGTTTTCAAGCGTGCCCTAGCGGTATTGAGCGTGATCTTTCTTATTGGTACGCCTATTAGCATGGGTTTTAGGTGGAGCCGGTTTCTTTGGAGGCACCACGTTTTTTGACTCGCAGCCCTCATTTCTGATTCAGCGAAGTGCAAAACTTGACGCGAAAACAATCGCCTATTAATGAACCAGCAAGACATGTGTTCGAATAAGAAGTTTAAATGTGATGCAGCATTAGCGACAGGGGTCGAACCAAATTTTGGACATACGTTTAGGGCTGTCGATAGTTGATTCATTGATATCAGTCAATTTAGCTTTTCATGTATCAATAATTAATGAGTATCGTTTTAAAAACGTTTATTAACAACGTACGTAAGAAGTGCTTATCGTTAATACCTTAAACACGCCCATTGTGGAAGCAACTATAGCAATCACGCGAGCATATTTTTCATATTTCCCCGTACTTATTACCAGTTTAATACCACGTCTGTTTCTTGCACGCGTATGATGGATGGCCATTTTTATTAATTTTAATACGCACCAAACAATTTGGGTTAATTAATATTTGGATCGCGACGCCGCATCGGCCGTGGAACAGAAATGTGTAACTGGTTTTTTGAGTTTTTTCGTGACGCATTTTCCGAGTTGTACCGCATTCGAAAAACGATATTTAATTGTTGTACGGTACGTAGGCTTAATGTCTTCATCAATAACTGATAATTTATGTACAGCACGATCGGTACAAGACGAAATTGCGGCCGCCGGCTCCCCTTTGTAATCAGTGCAGAATTATAAAGCCATTGCAACACCGCGGGGTTTGTAGACTGGAACCATGTTGTATATCTATGAAACATTGATAGGGTTTTTTAACCGGAAACCACCTCTAGCTGACCTATGAGATTTATTGGTTTGACTATCAATTGACTTCTCGTAGCAGATAGAGATTGTCGGCAGAATAGACTACACAGTTACGTGTTAGTTTATTATAGTGACTAGGTGAAAAATACTATTTTTGATCACATTCAAAAGAAAAGAGAGCGGCTTAGTTTCAAATGTGTAAAATAAATAGGGATTAATAAAAGTGTGTCAAGCGCGATATAATCGTAAAAAATACAATCAAACGAAACAATAAAATAGAGATAAACCCCTTGTAGTGGAGTGATAAAAACCAGAATTGGTCGGTCTAATGACGATCATAACAACATGGCCTAACAATGCAGAGAGAGAATAAAACACAGGAAACTACTAAAAGACTTGTAGACATAGTAAAAGCAAATCTTCCCAATATATTTATACTGCCGAACTTGATTTATAGATATCATTAAAAGAATGTAAAGCTGAACTCTTGTTTACCGAAGATAAGAGCAGTGAACACTTGAGATTTTTCGGTGGCTATTTTTAACGAGCTCTTTTATTAGTTTTAAAAGGTCTTAAGGTCGTTTAGATTACAGGCGCGTAGGAGGGCTGGCTTACAGGCCCTTGAAGTGTTCAGTGATGGATGGCACTTTGGAAAGTGTCGATATGACATTTTCATAAATTACACTTACAACGATCTAATAATATCTTAGCAACAGAATGAATTTCAATATTTTTCCGACGCCTATTAATAAATCATCGTGAACGTCAAAGTGTTATTCATTAACTATAAATACACATTGTTATCCAATAACAATAAAAATGTTTATAATAACTGCATAATATTTTTTAATAAACTTATCACGTCCAGAGAATTCATTAACAATATTCACATCATAACTTTTATTTATTTCCAAGCGATGTTTACTGCGTACGCTTCATATTAACTGAATTATGGCTCACATCTCTGTTGTTTCAAAGTCAATAAAATATACAGTGGTACCGCAGCATCTAAGCTTATAGGATATGCATGCCGGTCCAGAAATAACCTGGACCCGGTTCGTTGTAATATCTTCATCAAGAGGTGTGTTCAATCGATTATACTGGTTTAATACTTTATTTATACCCGTATATGCGTACCGAGCTGTGTGAGCAGTTGTTCAATCGAGACGCACCACTTTGTAGCTTCACTTAAACATTTAATTTGAATTTCTTAATAGCAGGCTTTTGCAAAAAACAGAGTATGAAAAATAAAAGCACTTTACACGCACAACATCTTTAAGGAAGTTAAAGGGAGATACGTTTTCCGATCTTCAAACGCTAAGATTATTTGATGACCGAATTAAGTGCTAGGTCTGATTTTAATTCAACAGTGTTATATTTTCTTTGGCGAGGTCATTAACAAGAAATATAGCCTTTCAGGTCAGAAGAATAATAAAACAATACCACTAGAACTTCTGGTTTGTAGTTGATTGCAACGCCTCGTACATATTCATGTCTCATAAAATATTAACAATTCAAATCTTAATACGATTTCTCCGCAATCTGATGATATTTGATATTATCAGCTTAATTAAATCTGTTAACCAAAATAACATACATATCTGTATCAAAATTGAAAGAATGATACAGTGGAGGTATCAATTAAAAAGACCAGAAAGTATTCAGAGCGTATCTAAATACTAAAGCCTTTAATCAATGTAGCTGTGGCGCAGGCCCGAACTTGGCCTCGCGTCTCTCCCTTATTTCAATATGCAGATGCACTTAATTCGCGTGCAGCAGTCAAGGTATG
Source organism: Heortia vitessoides (assembly GCA_020976665.1). Taxonomy (NCBI): domain Eukaryota; kingdom Metazoa; phylum Arthropoda; class Insecta; order Lepidoptera; family Crambidae; genus Heortia; species Heortia vitessoides. The sequence goes on along the minus strand of JACJUM010001610.1, from coordinate 6,502,322 downwards.
TTAAGCACTCATCAGGCGGTATTTTTAATGCGCAATCTCCATCCAGATCTCAAGATAAACAGTAAAAATTACACCGTTTTAAAGCATTTCTCTTCGGGCCGCAGTTTGTCATTTAACACACCCTTAATATCGATGCCAGTGCCAGATAGTCTCGTGTTTATGTCGCTTAAATTAAATTGCTGGTGTTGATTATTGTGACACCGCTTTCATGGCGTGAGATTTACTACCGTTTTTTTCTACGAACACTTCACTTTCAGTACGTTTGCTCTCGTCGATGTTTGAATGGGTCCGAGGTGGTGCTAACGGCTCGCGCACGGCGGCGCGTGCGCCACAATAAAATTATATTCTCATAAAAATCAATATAAACACCATAACATTCTATAAAGGCCGCCACGATTTAGCTTAACGTCTTCATGAGGGCGAGCACGACCTCCTGCTTGCGGGTCCTCTCGTTGCAATTTTCGAGTCGAGTCGAGTTGTGCCGGGCCGTAATTTGCGTTGTTCGGGCCCTGATTTGTCGGTGGAGTCCGCAATTCTGAAAACGCTCGCCCGACAATTTCCAAGACGTCTCGTCGGGCAATTTTCGATTGGTGCGATCGCAGCACGAGGTGCCCGGCACCACGTCGTAATTGAGGCTTGGGGCAGGTCGCAATTTTAAAATTACCTCGATTGAGTGCTCACCTCTTGCTACGCCGCTCTGCAACGAAACTTAAAAGCATTTAGATTTACGGCCGATCCCAGTAATCTTCGTGAGAGATTCATTATATTGCTGTTTAAAACAATGAGCACGCGCAAAATCTTTATGAATTACCTCCTCGTCGATAAACATTTATAGCTGCGCAAGAGACTATAGTCTTTCTGCGGATGCAGCTAATCAGATGATAATTGTGTCCAATTCAAAAGGGACCTTTTTGCGTTTTCTTCCCAGAGCTGCGGTTAATACTGTAATTATCTGCTCCATTCAGTCGGACCACTAAAATACCGCCACAATTTTCTATTACCGTCACCTTTCTTTTTTCTTTACATTTATAATTGTACAACCTGAGCCGAGCTGGGCAGAGGAGCAAAATGATTTATGACCCGAGGCTAGTTAATTGTATTTTTCTCCAAAAACGCAGGCATTATCTCCCGGCGGTGGACAGGCAACAAATCTTGCTTTTTAAATATTATTACTCAGCGTGTTCGATTTGGGAACGGGCTCGCTACAAATGCTTTATCACCACCACCTACTCGACGTCCCGCGGCTCACCGTGCTCTTCGTCGGTCCCCTAAATTTTATTCAAATGCGACACACATTCGTCTAGCCGTCCCTGTCGCGCATGCGCGATTAGTCGCTCCTCGACTATCGCCGTCTCGCGCCCCACTAAAATAGACTGTGCCCAAGCGCAAAGTGTTCGTGTCAAAACTTTTGTATAGAGTCGGATAATGGCTTACGAAATTTTTCCCCTACCTCGTGACTTTTTTTTACAGTCGGTATTTTATACTGGGGTAGTGAAGTTGTGTTAAAAAATTCTAGATCGTTTCTGATGCGTCGCCTTATTGTTGCATAGGTTTTTATGTAAGGTTGGCAGATGCCCTCTCCGCTAGGTGAGCCGCGAGCACGATTCTGTTGTAGTATGGACAACAGTGTCAGTTGTAAATAAGGATTTGTATAGACCATACGTATCGCTCAAGTGGACGCGGTCCGAACTTTATTGCCCATCATAATTTAACGTGAACATAATTGAATACATAATAGAGATAACAAATTAATTTAATTAATTGAAAGTGATCTTACAAGTAACTTACAAGTTTATTGATGGATCAGTGAGTTGATTGTGTTAATGAAAATTGTTTATGGTGTATCAGTGTCAACAGCGTTTCATTGGAGTGGTTTAATTGAAGAATATAAAAGGATTTTATTTGATTGTGAGTATATACTGCAAGATTCTTATGTTAACATTTTATTTTTACATATTTTTTAATTTTAAAGCTGATACATATATGCATACACGGTTTTTGGTTTTTTTTAATATTATGAAGTCAAACAAGCACACGGTCCACTTAATAATATACGTGACTGCAGCCTATAGACGTTCGTGTCATCACAAGGATATCACTAGCTTGTCGCTAACCTAATCTTCAGTTCACAAACTGAAGATACAATGTCACATTTCCGAGTAATTTTACTACTTCTCTAACCCTTCAAACTGGAACTCAGCAATGCGATCACCGGTATTTAGAATAGGTAAGAGTAAGGTACCAATGCAGACATCATTTGTAAGAGGTCTGCCTCGAGTAACTTTCAATTTTTTTACCAACCAATCAAATAAAAATCTAAAAGTCTAGTACACACACAACTCATGAACGTCAGTACTTATACGTCAAAATCTAACGCGCTATCATTAGTTTAATTTAATATATGACATACCAAATATTTGTCCTCATGAGAAATATATTTAAAAAAATAAGTTAAACCTTCGCGGCTCATCTCAAACTCTTTAAAGACCGAGTTGGAATGTATCGCGATAAAGGATGTCATCCGGATCGCCGGTCCTAAATGCAAAATCGAATCACATGTGGCTAGAGTCATGTTCAATAGCACACCTTAACTTAACCAAGTCAAAGTTCAATATGCAATGCGCCGATATAAAGGTTGATTTAGCCCTTTTTGTCAGAGGCCGAGACAAAAGTTCTGACCTAGCTTTGGGAATTCATAAAATCAAAGCATCTGAATCGCTTTGTTATTCTTCGAAGGTATTTTCGTTATTTTTTGGTATCATTTATTTCCATATAGCCGTTATGTAAAGTTGTATATACATGTTTAGAATTTAGAAATTATGGTATGGCTGTAATCGAACTTTAAGTTATTGTTTGATCACTAGATTGCTTTTTAGTAAATTTAAGCGGGAAAACTATAAATTGATTTGATATATTATGAAACTAGATCAGAAAACTTTGATGCAACAGAAATTTTGTAGAAGAAACGTAATGGGATAATATTAAAATAGTTACAAGAGGTAGACTTTATATAAAAAGTCGTCTCCGTTGGTACCTCACTCTCGTCAATTTCTACCGCAAAACAGCAATGATCGCATTGCTGTATTTCAGTTTGAGGGTGAAAGAGGCAGTGGATTTTTTTTAAGTGAACTGATGTCTTCAAGACACCAGGTTGGTTAGTGATATCCTTGTGATATTATAAGCGTGCATATTGAAGCTTCTCTCACGGAGACTGTATCCTTGTTTGTCGATCTGGTGTAATGAAAAACAAAATACATACATTTGGATGTGCACCAAAAGCGTTCCTCTAACGGAACCCCGTCTATTTTCCCAACAAACTGAAATCCCAAATAAAGAACGCAAAACAATATTCACGCCACTTGAACTAGATTCACTGCTTTTATCACTGTGGTATTTTAGAAAAAACCGACTATTGTACAATACGATATTTCGAAACATTTAATACTTACCACTACTAATATAAGGAGGTTTTCCAGTTATAATATATCCATATTTATTATCACCAAGTTCTATTTTGGAAATTTTGCTAGTCTCCAAAATAACAAATGCTTCCTTAAAATCCAACGACAGCGCCAGACACAACCTTAATTACCCTTTTCTCTCGTGTCACCTTAAAACATTCTCAGATTAACAAAACCTGTGGCGAATTTCTCAGATCCTAAAAGCATTTCTGTGCGTTCCCCTTAAGCCGCGGAACACAATATTCGAGGCACCTGAGTTGAATTCACTGGTTTTATCACTTAGGTATTTTTGTCTCCCACTTCCTTAGATAGCTGCTCTCAGTCTCGAGGAAATGAAATTCTTATCGTGGCTCAGTGTAAAGGAGCTCACTTCTTTCTGTTATCCGCAACGGAAATATATAGGAGAGCAGTACAGTGAACCGGCGTCTGATTGTCGAGGGGAATCTGCTAAATCTAGACGATAAAAATGTTGATGGTTTATTTTTGGGCGCGCCCGATCGATATTAGATTTTATCTGTGGAACTTATTAGTCACGGTACGTCTCATCTACTGATATATACTTGAAATATTTAAATCTGTGACTGCAGCCTAAATTTTCGCTATCAGCTACAGCGTAAATTTAGGCTACAGTCAAGTTGTATTATCAAGTTTACTATTTGATGCAAGCAAATTTAAAAAATGGGCCGTGAGGTACCGGCATAGTAGAGTAGTACCTCCTACTGCACCAAGTGTTGTAAGAGGCGACTAAGGTACCAGAACCGACAGATGGCGGTATATCCATTCAAAATATTGCAGCTCAAATGCATAGGGCGGGGATGGGCAGCAACATCATTGGGGGAAAATTCCCCCTTTCTTAACGAGGCCTATGTCCAGCAGTGAACTGTCAATGGCTGATTTGATGATGATGATGAAATTAAAATCAAACTACCTTTTCCGCTCTACGAGCTAAATTAAAGAATGTTAATCACACTTTGTTGTTTTTCACCACTGTTTTAGTAATACTGATAATTGAATAGACGGTGACACGTGTCAATTTGTCTGGATTATTAGTTTTATATTTACAAGAAAAAAAATGAAATGATTTTGTTACACTTCACAGGTACAATTGGCCGGTGTTTAAGAGACTATTATCATACAAAAAAGTACTATAATTGAATTAAACATTGAATTATAGGTGCACCTGAATATATAATGAAATTACGTGCACCCAAACAAAACGGAGTGATTACAATCCGAAATCAGAAAGAGCGCTTAAAATTTTCAACAATGATGTCCCCTTTTTCATTCTGACGCTACGTTGAAATTTACGATCGCACCGCGCCAACGAACATTGCGTGCCTGATGTTTCTAAAAATGTGTCAAACTTTTTTACAAAGTTCTTTCATTTGGCTGCGTCCGGCCTTGCTTTTTATTTCTATTGTTTATTTTTTGGCCTCTATTGAAACGTCGCCCGGGCAAAGATTTTGAGCGACGACGTAAAAAGTGGACGCCCGTGGGATAATGAAACGAAAATTCGGCTTTCTCTCGACAGCCCTTTACACAAGTGTCACGCAGTGGGGCATTGTCATTTGTGATTTTACGATTTCTTGAAATCTGTAAAACTTGATGTATACAATGAAGATCTCTCGTTAAAAGACTTTACAGCCCTGAGGCTTTACTAAACTTTAGTGCTGTACTGTTATCGATATTACAACGATTTCTTATTCGATCTGTTGTTCTTCAAAACCGGAATGCCAGACCTCCCACAAGGTCTAAGGTCAGAGGAAAGTATTTTAGTTTTTAACAAATACATTCTAAAAAGCTATTTACATATTTTCGATGTGCTCATTTCTCGGTGAGTATTATTAGACCCCTGGCGACTCGGCTGGGTGCGGTCCCAACCGGTCCTCGGATTGGACCGGTGGACATCCTCGTGACCCACGCTGTCTCTAAGAATATTAATAAGTGTAGATAAAGTACAAAAATATTTACATAATATTGAGTAACCATCCTCGAATTACAATATCATACAATAGTTTGCTGTTTAAACTGTTCAAAAGAATAAAACGACCACAATCCAACTTCAAACGTTTTTAAATAAAATATATATTTATTAAATGCAGCTAACAAATACGCCGATTCAGCCTCGAATCAAACTAACTTAAAGTCTTTTAATCAGATATGGTGGGATATTATATCACAATACTACAGAGAAAATCAAAATATTATTTCTGTTTAAACATCAGTTGATTCCTAAACTTGAAATCCATTTCAGAAATCAAATCCTAAGTCGTTTAGGTGACGGGCAAGGACCATCACGGAAAGAACAGAAATGGTTTTCTAAATATTAAATAAAGAACATAAAAATATTGTATTAATCAGATCCTATAGAATTCTTAAGGCCATTACCGGAAGCCTCTACAATCAGTCATTGACACGAGGAATTTGAATTTGAGCCTGATTTAAATATAAATTCCATAAACAAAGCTAACATGTATTTTTTTTTATGAAATCCTCTAATTAACAGGCAGTGTTGATTATATAATTTGATTATGGTCTCGCACCTGTATCATCAAAACTCATAAATTCAATAGAACTTATTTACAGTGACCATAAATCATTACATATGAAGCTACTGAAGACAGCGTTACAAACTTATTTATTTAATATATTAATAATATGAAAAAGCATAATTATTTTCAGATATATCTATTTGAAGACGTTTTTAAAATATTCTTTTTATCTAGATCTGAAATAAATATTTGCAGGTCTTTCTAGTATTCTTATCCATGAAACTAAAGATTTCTTTTACGCCTAATAAACAGTTTACTACGCAATTAAGAGTACTTATATTTTGGTAAAATAAAACCATAAACTTATCTCTTCGTACTTAAATTTTATTTTTAATGCGTAAGTAGGTCCAACTCGTTCGCACGGATTTAATCAAACTTTTTTGCTTCATATTTTTATACGAGGCGTTTTTGTAACTGGCGTGAAGATACATAGTTAAAGTAAATTAGTCGAAAACCACATATATACATACGCATATTTAGATAAGAAGTCCGCAATATCGTGCCTATTATTATATTGTGCTCTAGTTGAATCTCTTAATCTGAATTTAGACAATAGAATTATACGTTAGAATCCCAGCAATATAATTATATTTTTTATATCTTTTGAAATAATTTTTTTTCGCTAGTACTTTTATTTAATATGAATTGAGGCATTTGACCAGGCGTTTTATCATTTATTTTCTAGTAGAATTCGTTACAAAAGCGACAAGACATTATTTACAGTTGTTCAGTAGCAATTAAATTATTAATTTTTAATATATTCTTTTGGTACATACCAAGAAATTTCTTTTGATATTTTGTTTTTACAAAATAAGATCGTGTGTGACCGAAAGAAAAATAGGAGACTCTAAATGCGTACCCAGTAATAAAATGCATTGAATTATTGCTATTGGTCCAAAACAAGTAGATATACAAACTGTATAATAAAAAAGACATGTCGATTAGTGTCGCCGCAAATGGAAATACCGAATTCCCCCGAACCTCTCAAATGCTAATTATGTAAGTTTGTTTTTTCTTTTTTTTTACTAGCTACAAAAAGTTTTTATATTAGACGTTCGAAATTCAAATTTAGAGACGCGTAGGCGCACGAAATCCGAGTGGCCAGTGTGGATTCCGCCACGGGTGTGGGAAGTGACTTAAATATTTATTTTTTATTTAACACGATGATTATTTTTATCTGCCATCTCTTTACTAATGATATTTATTACGTAATTCTACGTTCCGGTAAATCAAAATGACACGGTTAATTAATTAATGACAGCCAGTTCATTCATTCGATGACGTTTTATATTAATCCTATAAAAATATCTGGAAACGCATAAAATAAATTAATATCAAGTTAGAATGGTAAGTAATTAAAAAAGCTTCTAAAACTAACTTTCTAGTAGGCTTATTATAATGACACTCCAAAATAAATTGAAAAAAGATATCAGACCAGTAGTTGATTAACACCTCATAAATATTCACACATCGAGGTTGAGTTGAACATTGTACCTAAATTAATTTCGGGAAAAATATCTAGCATGTAAATAAATCAGTATATAAGGCTGCGTTCACACGCAGCGGGCGCAGCTGCCCGCCCGCTAACTGACAGCTTTTAGATTAGGGCTCCGCCCCGCCCCTCGCCCCGCTACCCTCCCCCCCCCAAACCCCTCGACGAAATTGAGAACTCCGGCTTGCGCCGTTCTAAATTAGTAACGGTTACCAAATTGCTTTTTAATTTCGTGGACGTTATTAAGTAGATATTTTTCGAAACAACCCGTTTTTTTAACCCTTAACATAATCGGGATCGGTTCTTTTTTTTATAATTGTGTGCATTGAATTACTTTCGGCCAGCTTTGTACCAAGTATTTAAAAGATGTCCAGTGGAATGTCTTTTAAAATAAAACATAAAAAACACGAATCTTTCTTAATTGCTTTCACTCAATTTAAAAACACTCCGCTTGTTAAAGATTTCAATTTATTCAGTTACCTATATTATTATTAACGCAAATATTTACAGAGAAAAAAATATTATCTGCCCGCCAATTGCTAAACGGAACGCATCCTTTCAGAACAATGCTAACAAACAATAAAATATCGTTGCATCATTAATAATAAGAGGCAATAAAAGAAAGTCCGAGTTCAATATTGAGTTACAAGTAACAAGAACAACAGTCGGACATTGAGAAATCTTTCATCTCATCTGTATCTACCCGGCAGTTATTCGTTGCGTTTTTTTCTTTCGTTTTTTTCGTGGCGTGCCCCAGGGCGCGCCGGCCCTGCCCTAGTCACGGTTGTGGCCCAACCCTAATTTTAATGGCTGCTCGCGTCACATCCGGGTAACAAAGTATGGAAGAGGCATTTGAATATTTAATTTTTGTTCTTCTCATTTTTGATCAGTTATAATAAATTTCAATATTTCATGCGGTACACCTGGCTATCTGTACAAGTTTGAACTTAATTATGACCGCGTTAAGTTTAATATCAAATAAAAGAGGGTGTATAGACATGCGTACAATGATATGAAAATGTTTTATCATTATCATCATCATTACAACCATTGGAAGTCCACTGCTAGACTTAGGCCTCCCCAAGAAGGGGGAATTTCGTTGATAATTGCCGCGCTGAACTAGCGTGCTGGCAATCGCAGAACCCAGCTTTCATGACGGGAATGATGCTCCTCATCCACACCATATGTATTTGAGCTACACTGTCTCGGAAGGATATACCGCCATCTGTCGGTTCTGGTACCGTAGTCGCACCTGGTGTAGAGGGAGGTATTATTCTACTCTGCCAATACCGTATTAGATTAAAGCGGCAAAAATATGTTCATTAATACCTACCAACTAACTTAAGGATTGAATATATATTTTTTCTTTATAGAAATTATTAATTAATTTGAAATACAGTAAGCACTGAAGACAATTAGAGCGGCCTGCTGAAGCTAATTGGCATTAATAGTTAAATATGTGTGATATTTCCACATCTCCGTGAGGCGTGTATAATTAACTCAATCATTCCGAGATAAATCAATCATTTATAAGTCCGACGTGCCAACACAGAGCGTTACACAGTTTTTCCCCTCATCTTCACTACCAAGAATTGTGCTGCGTTTGTGAAAATATGTAATTTTTCTCCGACTTCCAATATCACTGAGAGTGTTGCTTACAATTAAAAACTGCGCACGCGTTGATATTATAGAAGCGGATTTCATTCCTAGTTAAATGATTATGGAGTAATTCCGTGAATTGTTAGAGAGGGCGTGGCTTTCTGACAACGACTCCGTCCGCATAATCTTAACTTAAAATCAAATCAGATAAGGTTACAGGATTACCGGCAGAGTGAAATTGTGCCTTCCCTTAGTACTAATAGTCGTAAGGGGCGGTTGATGAACTAGAACCGATAGACGGTATTTTCATCAGAGCGCAACTTAAATGCTACAGCGCGGGGATGGGCAGCAGCATTCTCGAAAATTATTTGCGACGATGATTGCCACGCTGGACCAGCGCGGCAATCACGGGCAATACTCTCGTTTCCTTGGGGAGGCTTTCGTCCAGCAGTGGACCTTCTACAGCTGCTATGATGATGATGATACTTATTTTCAAACCTATGAGTAGGCATCGCATGGGTACACCGGTAACAAACAGACAGTCATACATTCAATTTTGCGATGTTAGTATAGATAGTTGTGTAAAGTGTAAGATTAAAATACGTATTTAAGCTCACTGCATATAATGCTATCCGCAAGATTTCAAGGACCTAGCGTGTGTTCATCATTATTATATCAGCTATTAGAAAGTCCACTGCTGAACATAGGCGTCTCCAATATAGGAGGTGTTTTGCCCATAATTGCCGCGCTGGGCAAGCGCAGTTGGCAATCGCAGAGCGCAGCTTTGGCGACAGGGATGCTGGTGCCTATTCTCGCCCAGTACATTTAAACTGTCACTGTTTCGGATGGATATACCGCTATTTGTCAGTTCTAGTACCTTAGTCGTGTAGACAGACACTTGGTACAGTGGGAGGTACTATTCTACTCTGCCGGTACCTCACGGCAAACCGGGAGCGTGTGTTGTTACCGCTAAATCGTGAAAATCTAAGCGGATACTCAAAAAATTTTCCGATGTGAATCAATTAATCCAATTGAAATTGGATTTCTGTGTTCGAAGCGTATTAATACAAACTATAAGTCACCGCTGCACCCGCCAACCCTTCCCCGCAAGCTGATGCATGAATTACTGGCGACCGGTCGCTGCGACCCCATCGGATCGACCAACGCTTTTTATTATATTCAACCCGTAATTGCTGAAAAGTTTTCACGCCGCGCCGCTGGTCACGCGTATTTTATTACTATGAAATTGAATTATTTATGGCACTGCACGCCGGCCATTGTCCGCGCAAGCTGAATTTTAATATTGACATTATTTTAACCCTCGGCTGCGATTAGCAAAGCCCGACTCCTCGTCAAAATGACATATCAGCGCGAGAGGCTTAATTGCGTCGGCCCCAAAGCCTTGCGCGAGATTTATGTATATCCAATCCCGGTACCTAATCCCAGTACTGGCCGGGTCTGTCGGACCCCGGAAAAGGTTTTCCCGGTTATTTTCCATGGAACTTTTAATCCCGCCGAATACCGACATACATCATAGCGGATTAAGAGGTTTAAATTGGAAGTTACCGACGTCCGAAATAAATTTAAATCGGCTGGCAGTCGGTATTGTGATACCGCTGCAGATGCTAAATGGGAGCCAGTTTTATACCGCAACTAAATCTTACGGGGAGCGGCCGCTTAGAAAAGTCTGCGTGTTCTCTAACTGAAAAAGAAGGCTGCTCCAATAAATCTGGCAGCTACCATACTACTTACATATGTATAATAACTGTGATACAATTATTGAAATCAGTCGGTATTCGAAGAAAACATTTCTCAATTACAACTGAGTAGATGTATCCAATTTTTATTACGCAAGATTGATTTCAAATGCTCAATACAATTTTAAATACTAAAAGTACCATCTATATAGGCTTCTTCAAGAAAAAATCCTAATTTTGCACATAAAATGCGCGCTGGGCAAGCGTGTTGGCAGCTTTCGCTTCAGGAATGCTACTGCCCATCCCCTCCGTGTATTTGAGCGACACTGTTGCGGGTGGATATCCCGCCATTAGTCGTTTCTGGTACCTTATTCGCCTCTTACGACACCTAGTATAGGGGGAGGTAGTATTCTACTTTGCCAGTACCTCACGGTTTTATATAGTATCTTAAATATTAATATATAATAGTAATACATCCGCCCGATAATGCAGATAGTAGTGATCCCATCTTTTGCACCAGTATCGTAGGTTCGATCCCCACCCACGACGAATATTCATAAGATGAATATTTGTATTTGTTCTGTGTCTAGGTGTCTAATTCGGATTATTTGAATATTACATTTGTGATACCTCTGCTGTACGATATCCGTATCAAGTCAATGTCAATAAGAATTATATATGTATCTACAAAATATTTATTAAGTGACTGGTTCGAGTCGTGTACTTAACCTTTGAAAATAAAAACAGTGCCGGAGGTACCGTGACGTAGGACGCTTAGAGAGAAGGCTTTTAACTAAATTGCAAACATCGGCTTGCACCTCAACAAAAAGAGGGAAATATATCTAGCTAAAGTGTATGCGTGCCCTCCTTAACGCATACTTAAATCAGAACGAAATTAAAATGGCTAGGTATCAATAAGGGCGGCGTAAATCATGGAAACCGTCTAGCTGGCACCGACCCTTTAGAGTACCCTTAGCCCCACCTGACCCGGGTGCATATGCCCGGTCCATGCAGAATTTAATATCGGCTGTATATTTATATATCCCCACTCTAATGTAATACGTGCACATGTTTTCTTCGTCTTTCTTCAAATTATAAATCACAGTTAAAAAAATATTAGTTCTATATTAAAACTCATATCACTAAATTATTAAAATTGAACTATATAAATGAAAAAACAAATAATGACTGGTAATTTACACTCCGTCAATCTGTCAACCCCAATATAGTATATTATAAAGGAAACCCGTAACTTAGGTATATATTGCAATCAATTGAAATAAAACATTGTAGGAAAAATATGAGTTAGAACAGATCCCTTCAAAATGTATGGAACATAGTATAAAAATATTCTATGTTTTTAGCTTTTTAAAGTTTTGATACTATTCTGAACTAATTTCTGATATGGTAATAGAAGTCTTATTTAATTAAAATATGAAACAATAAAAAGAAGCTTCACTCTGAAATATTAAGCAACAGCGATATATTAAATTAATCCGTCACACAGATGAAACGAGAGCAAATATTTGTGAGAGTGCACTTAAAATTCACGAGCTAATTAGATAGGTACATACCTACTTGTGGCGCACCTGCTAGCAACGCGCCGGACACGGGAATTGTGTCCGTAAATCATTAATCAGCTGTGTCATTTGTTCCCGGCGAAATTATTAATGTGTAGCAGGGTTGCGCTTACGTTGCTCGACGCCTCTTTAAAACGCAGTTACGGCCTTCTGTGCACTGACTACGTACGCTTTGTTTAGACGCAATATAGGGGCACTTCATCTGTTTGATATATTTGTTAACAAACACAGCACACGTTTTTATTAAATGTCTGAAATTAATTGTCTTGTACTGAGGTAATGGTAGAGGAGTCTGGAGTTTGAAGAAAGAACTTGAAGACAGTGGCGCCATCTTCTTCCAACGTACTATTAGTATCATAAGGTAACTTCGTTAAAGTTTCCTTGAAAGTAGAAATTAGTATTGAAGTAGGTGGGTGGTTCATAGCGGGGAATCTATATAATATTATGTGTTCATCGCAATTCCTACCTACTTAATAATAATAAATCGCGTACGCAAATCTCCGTGATAAATAGTCAATTATAAATCATACAACATCATGGGTTGTAAATCAACATTGTTCTTCAGCGTTGAGTGAAAATAAAATCCCGCGGAGATATTCAAGTGCTAACACCAAAGCTGGGGGATGTTTTGAAAAGCGTAAGTGCATTAGAATGAAAGGGCGTAAGTCCATGCCGTAAGTGCGCTTAGGGAAGGGTTGAAGTGGGGGGTGGTGGGGTAAACCGCCCGAGGACTGGGCTGATTAATGGTTGTGTAATTGTTCCCACATAATGTACAATAACTGTAATAGATAGTGTGATATTGATGTATTGTTGGATACACTTCCTTTGTTAAATTAGTGGACCACAGAGTCAATAAATAGCATAGACTCAATCATCAGTTTTGGTTATGCATAGATACCTACTTCTATATTATCCATAAATAAAGTAGTTTTAATACAAACTTTTTTTTTTCAGAGAAATGATTTTTTTATCATTTAAATACTACACCATATTTTTTTAGCGATACCTACATTTTGGAATGAGTTAAAAAAGGAAATTCAAAACTGTTTTACCTATTTTATATATTAACAATAAACGATATTACTCTTGTATACATATATGATTGCCAAAACTCTTGAGAAATGCTATCAAAATGAGACAAATGCAAACAAACAAAAATTTAAAAAACACCAATTACAAGCTACTAAAAAAATGTTCTCCATGTCAAGTGATTATCAGAAAATTGTACGTAATTCAGTATTGCTTGCTAAATGATATTTAATTCGTCAGTTAACGTAAGTGGCACCACAACAAAAGTCCGCTTCAAATTACCAGTATTATTGCTTAGGACGATAGAAATTTAATCCAAACATATATAAATCAATATAGGGGTCAAATAGGCCGGCCAGTGTATTATGAACAGAGCATGCGAGGGTTGATAAACGTCCTCGTAATTACGTATAGAATTCCGATTGTAGGTACATATTAGCAATTCCCTCAACTAATGCATCGATAATGGAGACTGCGGTATTAACACTATCAGATTGTGATGTTCATATTTACGCTTATAATTACGCTTTAGGCTTATCGACTCACTGTGCGCTGGCGTGTTTAGTTTTAAAGTTAATATTAAAATTGTCATATGTTTTCTAAAAGAAACATATGCGCTGTAAAAATTAAAGTAAATGTTGTTATATATTGTATTACCAATATAAATACATCTTTTAAATAGTAAATAGTTAACTATGAAGATGCTTAAAGCTAAGGTATAGGTGCATAACATACATTTACTTAACAGACATAAGCTAAAAGGAGAAAGAACTATAAAATGCAAAAAATCAAATCTAAGTTAAAAACAATGAGGTTAATATTAGTGTTACTAATAGGTATACCTTTATATATCACGTAGTAATTCACATATAGAAAAAAAATGTCTCAAAGATATGTATTACTTTTCATCTAATTTTATTAAATAAGTTCATTCGGAGATGGGATTTCTTGGAAGCTGACGGACAGTTGGAAATTTAACAAGGCTTTTTTATTGTGAACACACTCTTTTTCAACGAATATTCTTTTTTAATAAAATAAGTCTTCTAAAAATATAATTATATTATTGTCACTATTTGTTTTTATCGCCTACTATTATATCCAGCATGCATAATGAGCACACCTTTAAAAACTGACGAGAATCCGCCGATGGTCGATAAGAATTAGAATATATTAATATTATCATACCTTTTGCTAATTAATATGACTCCGAACTAAAATAATGATACGCTACGCATAAATAATCCGCTTGTTAGCTGGAGTAAATATTTAATCGCGTTCTATCACAGAAAAAATACCCACAACCCATTGTAGTATTAAAGTAACTTTTAATTATGCCCGAACACTATTCGCGATGTATAGGAATGAGCTATCTTACCATTACCTAACTTAGGTGATAAATAATTCAATTACTACGCTACGACGGGCGGAAAATACTGGGTGGGCCTGTAATTGCACTAATTACGTCAAACCCTCTATGTTATTAGTAATGAATTATTGATGTGCCGTCGTGTGATAAATGATCTAGACTTGTTAACTGAATGCTTAATATTCATTCTGTACAAATAATTTATTATAACATTTATCTTCATTCACACATCTCGAATGTAAATATTTAAAAAAAAATAAACGATAACCACGCAAAAATGTAACTTTATTACAAAGTAAAATTTTGTAAAAGTTAACTTTTTTAGTTTAAAAAAGTTCTACTACGCAGCGCTAGATGGCGCTGTCCAAAAAATAGTTCTGCCATTCACCGCACGAGCGCCTGCTCTAAATAAACGCCCGTGTGTTTTATTATTATTTTATTGCACTCCGCAGTTATCAGCGTTGTTTATTGACATTCTATTATAAAGCAGTAAATAAACAAGCGGCGGACTGCAATAAAACCAGCCATTTGTCATCTGAGAGAGATGGAGACGATAGTGACGCGTCAACCGTCCGTAGTGCAGCATTGAAGTACTAGAGGGCGTGATTTACGGACATTGATGGTCGTTTATGGTTCAATTTGTTGAATAGACGATTATGACCGCATTAGTTTTTATGAGGCATTAAACTTGATTTTAATGGGCGGTTCTTCAAACGCTTAAGAGATGTCGAACGGTAGCTTAATAAAACTAACGAGGCTATTTAGATATTAGGTTAATATTTAACTGCCTACTTTATTTTATAACAATTTAATTATAATACAAATTAACTCTCTGTTCATCACACTTACTGATGAAATATTATCAATAAAAATCTATCATAAATTTTGCTTCTTATGAATATGAAATTTATTTACTTACGAATATTTTCAACATCGCCAGACTTTTTTCTACTGTAAAACTTACGTCTACTTCCGCCATTAACGACTATACGCCATTACTCTTCACATCAACACTATGGCACGCACTTAATAATAATACTGAAAAGGGTAACCTACCCCTAAAAATTAAAAATGGCCGCCAGTGCGCGCTCTCGATTGGTAGCAATAATTCATTCCGCCGCCGCCAGGGGCGCCTGCGTCATTTGTCTATGTCCCAAGCTCCTCTGCCCCCTTCGAGAAATATCTCCACAAGATGTAGGGTGCAAGTGACACTGTTGTACTATAAATCGATGCGACAAAACAAGAGTGTTGTGTAATAGTTTGACAGCGTTATTGAACAAGAACAGTGGTTGATTAGTCGATATCACGAATAAATTGTAGTGATTTTAATATTTTGTCTGACAATATTTTATATAAATAATACATCTATTGAATATGGTTATCTATAGTTATAAACATGTTATACAAAAATTATTCTTTGTCATCTGTCTTCTTAGTAGTAAATAAAACACAATAAACATTGAAACAACACTTGTTTTAGTTTTTACACGTGTTTGATAATAACTATTCTAAACAAAAAATAAACACTCCAAGTCAATGTTATAAAATTTGAATGTTCTGCTTTGTTTGATGTTAATTTTCTTTTTATTATTTTGATTATTACTCACATAGAAAAATATTTAAGTCCTTTTTTATTTAATTCAAATTACGCTCCTTAGTGACATTTGTGTACAGGTACTTCCAGAAAACGTATAGATAAAAAAGTAAATTGACTATTATACAGCACACTAAAAATATCTCCACTCACCATCTACTGAGGAGGCATCTTGATCTGGTCGCCTGGAGAAGACACATTTGATTTATACCGAGGCTTAATTAGTTTTTTCGTGTTGGCCAAACATAAGTAATTCTAATCTATGTTTATGAATGTACAGGAGCAATAAGTCAGAGGGACAGCCTCAACTACTGATTAGGTTCACTAAATGCCTCTACAGCCCACCGTCGGAGTTTTTCCCTCCACAAGTTAATACTGTCCCTGAGAAATCACCTTTATATCGTTCATTTTAAGGTTCAATGTATAGAGTTTTTTTTTTACCTGATAAACGAAATATCTTTGGTACGTAACTTTGCGTGATAAAAGACAATTTGAAGCAAGCTCACGCACTCTTCCGAAATTATTTTAATAAACCAGGTTAGGTGAACGTTTCTGATATACATATATATTTATTTCTCTTTTCGAGGGAAAGCGGAAAGTTATTTGGGATTTCTTTTAATGTGCCTCTGGAATTTACTCGCCCCTTAATCTATTATTTTTCCATAAATATTAATAATGGCCAAGGATTAGTTTGAATCGGGCGTGTTTTGGCGTATACGGGAAATTCATAGGGTACAATTATTCACATACCATGATTGTGATATAAGTCCCAATAGAGCAATAATTGTAGTTTCGCTTTAAAGTGAAATTACCTGGAAAACTTTAATACTGTTACTTAGGATACAGAATAGCGAGAGACTGGCGATATAGGTACTTGCGTCATGTTTACCATTGCGGGCTATACTTGATCGCCAACCTAGTAGTATAAACATATACATATATTTTTTTTATTGCAACCATCAATTTATAAAAAGATCAAAAGATTTGAACCATTCTTCACCGTAATTCTTTTGTGTTCATATTCTAGACTATTAATGACCTAGTGTGTAGATAAATCCATTTATTTGTGAAAAAACATTATTACATTTAATTTGGAAGTTTAGAAAAAAAATCAATCAAATTAATATATTAAAACCTAATATTACTCAAGAACACATATTGGTATTGTCTCCGTTCCGCATATCCGATGACACCGCACCGGTACTTGCATGTGGGTAACTTAGCAGGCGATTAAACTAATGTCAAAAATAAAAAATGGTTGCAATTAAAGCAAAAAGGTGCACACCTTATTTATCTCTCGGCATAACACTGGTAGCCAAGAGTGTATTAATCATTCCAACCTCATAATTCCGATCCGAATGCATTTTAAAATTTAATTCCCCCTCTACATATTATCAAAGCAACACAATTCAGAATTGTTAATGATCACCGCGCATAGATAAATAATAATTTGCATTGTTCCAGCCACTATAAAGTCCAACAAAAGTTGACCAAAAATAAATCACCGACAACAACTCTATCTTTGCAACAAAGCATTCGCAACGATTATTATCTTTAGAACAAACTTAATGCATTTAAGGCTACTAGCGAAACGGTCTAGAGACATTTTACTATCAGGCAAATTTAATTTTGCGCGTCTGTGAACCTTATCTTGAAAGCAATAAGGCTTGCAATGTCCCGTTTGAAATGTGCCGCGGTAAACAAAAACAAAACCTTATGGATTTAGGGTGATGTTAGTTCTTAAACGTAATGAGGTAAGGTCTAAAATAAAATGTAGGGTTGGCAGAGATAATGCTAAGTAAATAGTAGAGGAGCAGTCGTGATCGAGGATCGTGATTGCGACACCGCTCTGCGTGCCCTTTGAACATGGTTCCGTACCCGTGAAAAATCACTTGAACATATGCAACTGCCTGCCAGCTCCTTGCCAACATTCTAATCCTGGGTACGGTCAGCATAACATCCCAATTGCAACTATTAATATATCAATGAATTAAATTCACATATCTGTTGTTCTGTGTTGTTCTCTATTTGGTTTTTTACTGAAGCCATTATATATCATGATTATAGAAAAACATTTTTTTTATGTTTGTCTGTTGATTTAGAATATCTAAGCTATCATAAGAAACTTAGGCGAGACTTTTAAGACGTGGCTTTCTGCTAGTATCAAGTAAAATATTTTATTAAATGTTTTAGGAATAATGACTTTAATATCGCATGCAAACATTTGACTTTCACTTAGCACTGGAAGTGATGATATCAAAATCCCTATACTTTCAATACTTTCACATACTCTCAGAAAATCATCTGGATGGACTTAATACAGTTCCGCGGGAAATTTCCCAAAATTAAAAGTTATCTATCTCCTTCACAGGGGTACAAGCGAAATTTTATCAAAAGTGGTTCTTTTGTAAATCGTTGAATGCATAACTATTGCATTTCACTACATAGTATAAAACAAATTTACTTCTCGCTGTCTGTCCTTACCTATGTATGTTTAGATTTTTAAAATAACGCAACGGATTTTGATGTTTTTTTTCTATAGATAGAGTAATTCAAGAGGAAGCTTTATATATACAATACATGCATGTTGACCATATTTACCTACACGGGCGGTGTGAAGCCGGGGCAGGTCGCTAGTATTATAAACATGACTAATTCAGTATACACATTAGTGTTGAAAAGCAATTAATTTCGATCAACATAATTGTCTTAATTCTATGCAATCAGTACTAACAAACAATACAGCAAATAAGCGTTTGGTATAACACGCAAGCATTATGCATGGCGCTACTTTGAGCTATACCGGGCGGGCCATTCCAGATAACTTTTAATTAAATTGCTAGACACAGTTGCTTCACTCCTAATAATACATCTTATTTATTTAATACATATTCTTTTCCTCTACATATGTTCTCTGGAATATATGTACAACGTCAAAATTCCATTAATACATTGGAATCAGTTGGATGCGGTAGTAATAAAAGCGTCATTACACATTATCATCATATCAGCTATTGCAATCCCAATGTTGGATATAGGCTTCCCTAATAAAAAGGGGAACTCTGCCCATAATTGGCCCACAAGCCTGTTGGCAATCGCTGAGTGCAGCTTTCACGATGGCGATGCTACTGCCCATCCCCACTCTGTGCATTTGAGCTACACTAATTCGGTTGGATATACTGTCATCTGTCAGTTCTGGTACCTTAGTCGCCTCTTATGACAACTTATACAAAGGGACTGACTATTCTACTCTGCGGTACCTCACGGCCTATCCTTACACATATCAATTTAATGTTATTGTTATGTACAAGTACCCACACGTAATAATACATTGACGTAATTATATATTTGAATGCATTAACAGCTTATTTTTATGGAATTTCGATTCGTTATTATACAAAATTTATTCTTTCATAATTTGTTTCGGACTAACAATTTCAAGAGCGGATGGGCAGGGAACATATTACGCAACTGACGGCTGATGAGACCGAAATGTTGCCGAAAGCCAGCCGAAGTCCAGCAGTGGACATTAAGATGATAACGAATCTTTTCCTTACACCAAGCATTATGAGCATTTTTATCGACATAGTTGAAGTTATAAGTCTACAACTTCTATACACAATACCAGCACCGAACACCTGCCAGTATTTGAACCTAGGTCCACGTAATTGGGAACAGGTATAAAATATTCAGTAGGATACCACCGACGGCAGTGATTACTCAATTGAAAGTGACCTCGGTCTAGTTTAGAAGGTCTTTATTCCCGTTATGGAACCTATGAATTTTAGAAAGCTTTATAAACAACATGTGTTGCCCTTCATTTGATATCTTTGCTTACATTTGCGTAATCACTCGATCTAGGCATTTACTAAAAAATAGTATGTAATTACTCTTGCTACTTCTAAGGTTGTTATATTAATAATTTTTATGGTCATTATGGCATTACTATCACATATTTTTTGTTATTGCCATCATTGCCGCGAGGCACCGGCAGAGTAGAAAAGTATTAATCGTAGCAGTTAATACAACTATTAGTTCCTCCCAGTGCTCGAGGTGTCGAAAGAGGCGAATAAGGTACCAGAACCGACAGGGTGGCGGTATAACCTTCCGAAACAGTGCAGCTTAAATGCACAGGACCAGGATAGGCTGCAGCATTTCCGTCGCGAAAGCTGCACTTTGAGATTTTTTTGGACGTGCTTTAAATTATAAATGTATATAGATATATATATGTATATATATACATATAAAAGAGTAGAAATATATATATATATACATATTATAAAGCTAACTAATAGTTTATATGACCAATTACAGTATTGTTTTCAGCTATAAATCTCTCGGTAAATAAGCATTAAAAATCACTTGAGTCAAATACGCTGATCGACCTATTAGTTGTTTTAACCAAGCATGAAGTTCAAGTGATGTAAACTATAGTATAAAAAACTATCTTACATGTTTCTTTTGAATTTGAACTTATAACCGAATCAAAACAAGAGCGGATAACTATTGATAATTAATTATAAAGCTATGCATATTAGATTATAGAGTGATTTTAAGAAACAAGTGAATTCATTTTGCTGTGAGGTACCGGCAGATTAGAATAGTACCTCCCACTGCACCTGGTGTCGTAAAAGGCGACTGAGGTACCAAAACCGACAGATCGCGGTATATCCCATCGCAAAAGCTGCACTCTGCGATTGCCAACACGCTTGCCCAGTGCGGCAATTATGGGCAATAAACCTCCTTTCTTTGAGAGGCATATATTCAGCAGTGGACTCTCAAAGGCTGGTATGATGATGATGATAATTTCATAATAATTGCTAATAAATCAAGTGATAAACGCTTATAAAGTTAGCGTTTTCACCTGATGACAAGTAGCAATTGTTATCAACTTCTTGTTCGAGTTAATTAGTTTCCCGCGTAATTCTAACAAAACAACAAGATGGAGGCGTGATCCATTGTTTAGCAAAAAAGAATACGCCCACACCCCTCCGGCAAGACAAACCACGTCATCCTAAAGTATCGATACAAACAATCGATGTATACCCACATCGATAAATCGAATCGGTCTTCGTTTAAAATTCGAACACCGATGCCGCGACGGGTAAGGCGCACAAGGGATCATAAAATGTTATGGCTCTATTCTATTCGATACGTGATAACTCCTGGATTATTGTTCGGTGAATTTTAATGTAGGGCTACTGTTGGTGCTAATGTGACACCATTCCGCTTCCGGGAAGTATTTTAGACGCCGCATGTTTTTGACGTTTGAGAAGAACAATTTTTTAAAATAGAAACCCAAATTCAATAGTGGTAGAGCAATTGACATTTTTATTTTCAATCCAATTGATAAAAGTTATACGCAATGATCTCATTGAATGTCTCCTGTCACATTTAAGCAATTGATGAATAGCTATTTCTTAATTTTACTATTTATTTATTATATTATTTATTTTAGAGTTGTATTTCATTAATGACAAGCATTAGTCAAAATTCAACGCTTAATATTAGAAGTCTGTGATCATTCGAAGTCGTAAAAGCTCTTTACATCAATTTGTACTAATAACCCGACTTTGCTTAAAGGCTCGATGTTGAACTAACAAAGTGACATTTGTTTTGGAATCTGAACTCTATCACTTAATCATTTAGAGCGATTATGGATTCATAAATTTTCTTATCAATCGGATTATCGTGACAGGGAACAAGTAATAAACGACTGTGCATGAATTCGATATTATGCCTATTAAAATGTCAATGTACGTGAGTGTAATTTGAATGTAGTAGTATAAAGCACGTGTCCACATTGTTTCATTTGTGTGCTTTCATTAAAAGCAATATAATAGTCCGGGCATGTATTCGTTGAATTTGAGGAAGTTGACTCGTAACTGTAACAATGCTTAGAAAATAAATTTCATTTGAATACCAAACACAGCTGAGATATAAGGGCGGTCGTCGGCTTTTGTTTCTAATGTAAAAATGACTGTATTTTGTGATTGTAAAATAATTTGAGACCGATCGATGAAATACAACTAGACACTACAACTGGAACCGTATGAAATTTACTAACCTTTATTAAGAAATGTTTATTACTTTCTACTGTCAATTTTATTACAGAGTTTCATAACATAAAATAAACAAGCAAGAGATGCGAATACATTCCTCAGATTATAATTTATAACTAACTTTGATACTAACTTTGCACTCCCGTTTAACTCCTTTAATGGGTGCATTCTCAGAAATCCTTTCTTAGTGCTCCCCTTTTCATTATAATAAGAAACCCCTGTGCGTTATATATATATATATATATATATATGTATATAGATTTTATTACTAAAAGTATATGACTGTTAGTATAGTACACAAAAATAACACGTCGAAAATGGCATCTGTATTTATTTGAGCTGTTCCTCCACAACGGTTGGATCGATATTGACAGGACTTTCAATGACAGATAGGCAACTTATATTTTCGAAAAATAATTTTTAAACTTTTTATAAAATCTTAACCTGACCTGACCACAGAATTTGTAACAGCTTTCATACGGAGTTTATATCCAATCTGTTGTAATTCAACTTTGTAACTGAAAAAATTTGCATATCATCCTCCAGAACCATAAACAAAATTCTACCCAGACATACCATAGATAAGTTCAGTAACAATTATGAATATTCCTATATCATTTAGTGAATGACAAACGCATACAATTGTTGTTGTAAGCATGAATATGAAATAGCAAACAGATCGCATACAGAGCGGAATCTAAAGCGAGCTTGCATATTTGATAGTTCGCTCGGCCCAATCTGCATGCGTAACGTAGCCGTGACGCGGGCGTAATTAATAATTTCGACACTTGGTGATTAACATTTAAACCACTGTGCAGTCTGGATCGGTCCAAATCGCCCGCCACCCGCCGATCTACTGTGTTCGCTTAAGGGTATTTGCACACTGGACACGGTGATTTTAAATGTAAACCTGATATTCGAACGCAAATACAAACATATCTTTATTTGAATCTATTATTATCACTTTAAATCATCATAATAAACATTAATTAGTGAATCTAATAAATATAAATTTACTATTTACTATATTACTCAACTAACCGATGGTTATTTGCACACTGAATATGGCGACTTCAAATGTAAACCTGATTTCAAACTCAAGTACAACCATATATTTATTAAATAGGCCATATTATGGTCACTTTTAAATTGGCGAAACAAACATTATTTAGAAAATCTAATAAATGTAGATTTACTAATTACAATATTACTGAACTAACCGATGACCTTGATGACTGACCTCAAAGGGTAAAAGGTTTTGTGAGAAAATATTTCATTCAGTGAAATACTTTATAACTAGACAGATATTACCAGACGTGTCCTAAAACTTAGTTTACAATATCAGAATAGAACCAGTAAGAAATATTGATGGTGAGTTTTCACTAAGTTCTGGTGGGTTGTTACAAACTTTAGTGGTTGAAACCGTTGCTAGCCTAACATAGCTTGTCTTAAAATAAAAAGTAAAATTGATTCTGACTCAATTCTATGCAGGTTTGCCAATTAAATGATATTTATAACAGAAATAAGCTTTAGCGATCTTGCTAATATCATAGCTTTTAAGAATACATAGATGTATGGGTGTATGTTTGTTACTCTTTCGTGCAAAAAATACTGAATAGATTTTAATTAAACTTTACAATGATATAGCTTATTATTTGGAACAACACACACACAACTGTTATTTATAAAGACTTGTCTAAAATATAACCATAGTGTGTAAAGTGCAGGCAGAAACGAAAATTTTAATTCATCTACATATAAATTGATGTATCTATTTGTAATACTAACATAACAGGTTTTTAAAATAGGCATACAAAAATTTGTATGGTCCTTATAAAATGAGCATTTAAATTTTTGTCTGTCTATTTGTGGTAGGCTTTGAAATGGCTAGACCGATTTAACTGGAAATTTTACTGAAGGATAGCTATGTCATCAAGTACTTTGGCTACTTTTATTATTTATTATTGGCACGGGAATTACGCGAGTGAAACCGCGGGACGAGCATCGTAACTAATATTATAGAAACTAATGATATCTAGTAAAATTAGCAACATTGAAGTCACGCTGGGCTTAAACAGAAATGTAGATATTTGTACAGCAGTGGTTCTAAAGGTGATAACTTGACCGTAATGCATCAAGGAAGGTGAAAGTTATATTTAAATATTTTACGCGGATCGGTTTTACCAGCACGCGCCATGCGGGATTCGCTGAACAAGGACAAAAAAGTAGATATAGGAAAAGTACATACATACATTTACTTAGATGTCATCATCATCATCATATCAGCCATTGGAAGTCCACTGTTGGACATAGGCCTCACCAAGAAAGTGAGAATTGTGCCCATATCTTCCGTTCTGGGCAAGCGTATTGGCAATCGCAGAGCGTAACTTCACGACGAGAATGCTGCTGCCCATCCCCGCCCTGTACATTTAAGCTATACTGTTTTTTTTACGGATGGATATACCGCCATCTGTCGGTTTTAGTACATTAGTCGCCTCTTACCACACGGCATGTCTCATAGTGTAATGTATCGTTGTAATTACAATCACAATTCTAAATTCTACGGCAAACCAAATGAAACATTGGCATTAAAATAATGATTACACGCTAACAACCTGTCAAGTTAATGCATAATTACGTACCTCATAAACAGTAACACAAATCGAGTTCGCTTTCGTGCGAATGAGGCGCATGAATTGCTAATCTGTCTGCACAATTAGCCGGCGCTATTGGAGCCTTGATATATAGTATCTGGTCAACGTCTGGGTAATACCGATATTTTAGTAATTGCCCGATAGATACTTTATCGCGAGCGTTCTAAAGATGTCTGCTGGGACGATTTTCATTAGTTTTTTTTTCTCTGGAATTATCATCTCGACAACTTTTTGCCCGCGACTTCAGTTGCGAGGTCTGTACCTTATATCTGATCTTTGAAGAACTTCAGTTTTTTCTCCGGCTAATTAATGTCTTTGTCGCCATCAAAATGCTTTTAAAACTGCACTTAAAAAAAAAATTGCCGAGTCCTGTTTTCGGAATAAATAATAAAATAATAATAATAAATTTTCACAGCATCTTATCCATTGACCTGATTTCGTGGTAAGTCGCCTAAAGCAGTTGACTTACGGACGCCACTCAACTGAACAAACACAAATATACTACATAAATACATATATTTAATACCCAAACACAGAACAAACACAAATATCCTCATATAAATATTTTCTCTGGATGGAAATCGAACCTACGACCTCTGGCCCACAAGATAGGATCACTACCATCAGCGCCATCGGATCCGTATATATATCTACAAAAATATACCTGTTATTTAAGACTATTAAAAACGAATTTGATCAACTGTTTAGTTGTTCCGGCGTAAAAGAATAACAAACGTACATACTGACAAACTTTCACATTTATTATATTAATAGGATAATGAGTAGATACTTGATTTACACAGAGTAGCAAAAAGTTAATATTTTACTGTACCAATAACTCACGGAATTTAAATGCTACAGTGTGATGATGGGCAACTGCAATCATCTATAATCTGGTGATTGTCTCCACTCCTGTCCAGTATAGCTATATAGCCATTGATCAACATCATTATTGCATCTGGATGTCCAGCAGTAAACGTAAAACATTTATATAATAGGCCTAGACTCTGCCTATTTGTATAAAGAAAGTCTGACGATAAAATGGTTTCTTACAGAAACCATTATATCAACAGCAGTAAATTTATAAGAAAAAGTAGAATCCATACCACCTACAGATTACGGTATATCCTTGCGAAAGAGTGTCTCAGATCTCAAATGCACAGGACGGAGATGGGCAGCAATATCCCATCGCGGAAGCTGCGCTCTGCGATTGTCAACATTGCTTGCGCATCGCCGTAATTATAGGCAAATTCCGCACTTTACGGCGAGGCCTATTTTCAGCAGTGGACCTCCAATGACTGATGTGATGATAATAAATATCCAAACACTTCACTTGCTACTTAAAATAACTATGAACTAATGAACGCGTAAATGCTAGAAATTATCATAAATAGTGTTCCATTGGTGCCCATCCCACTCAGGCTCAACGCTTTCAAAAATGCCGAGCTCCATTGTTGTGTCGCCCGCTAATGTATATATCCCCTTATCTAGCCTAGCCCAAAACAGCCGCGGGCGAAATAGATTACAGACGCAATAAATCGTGCGGTATAGTCCCGACTCATCTATAGATCAGTGTCCATCGACGGTTCGCGCTTCACCGCGCACTAGACACGCCCCATCAGCGTGACACCTTCGCAAATGTGGCGTGGTATCACTGGCTTGCTTTGTTTATAACTGCATATAAACTTCTTGGTTGGATTAGAAAGCCGTGAGGTACCGGCAGAGCAGAAAAGTACCTCTACCAGGTGTCGTAAATGGCGACTAAGGTACCAGAACCGACAGATGGCGGTATATCCATCCGAAACAATGCAGCTCAAATATACTGGGCAGGGATGGGCAGCAACATCCCCGTCGCGAATGCTGCGCTCTGTGATTGCACGTTTGCCCAGGGCGGCAATTATGGGCAAATTTCCCCCTTTCCTGGAGAGGCCCATATCCAGCAGTGGACTTTCTATGACTGGTGTAATGGTGGTTGTATTAGCATTCAGATAATTATCAAAAATACATGACAAAAATAGAAGCTTGAGTATTCCCAAGCATCTAATGTTTAGATGGAATTACATTTACTCAGTTATGGACTTCATCTTTGCACAAGTGAGAAAAAAATCTGTTAGTTTTCGTTTTATACAATTGTGGTAAATTGACGTAACATCTGATACGATGACCTGACTCTTGTCAAAGGTATTACAACAATATAAATAAACACAAATACCTAATTTTATAATAACGAATATTTATATTAAAAGTTGTTGCTATTACGATAATTTATTAATTGGATTTCATATAATCTGTAGATATTAAATATATATAAACATCAGTTTGTTTATTTTGTTTACTCTGCTTTAATGGGTATTAAAGGACATGTGAATAGTTTGACATAGGCTATTTTTAATACTTCTAATTATAATTTAATAAAGTGAAATCGCCTCGGACGGAGTCACAAACAAAAGGCTAGTGTAATAATACGATTACAATGTATTAGACCGACATAAATTTTTTTAAACGTGACTGAATGCCAAACGATAGTTATAGACGTCACAATAACAGATGACCCTATATCATATTAGATTCTAACAGTGAATTTTAATAGTCGATTAGAGTAATGTTAATACGAGAATGCGCTTGGGATAAATAGATGTGCCAAAGTAAGATACAAACGCGGGTCGCGACAATCATTAAGCGTCAATGGTTATTCATTGGAGACAGCAATTATAAATATATCAAAACCGCTCGTCACACCTTTGCACGGCTCCCGCGGCCGCTGTCCAACACGCGCTGCCAGCGTTTTTTCATCAATTTGTCCAACGCATTGATATGCGAAATGGCAACGCGAATCGCACGCTGCATACATACGATAAAAAAATCAACGCGGGAGGTGACCGACGAGAGCTCAGCTTTAATTTAATAGATTTAGCATCACACGCCGACTCTTAATTGTCTAATTTGTAGCGAAAACAAGGTATCGCTTGGCGGACGAATATATTACTATGGTATGCAGAAGGACTTTCTTTTGGAGCGGGCAATAAACAGGCAACGTGGGGAATAGCAAACAGTAGCTTTATAGGTCTAGTAATGTGCGGCGATCGATGAAAAGGGGGTCGCTCTATTATAAATACGCATATTTTGATTATATTGTCGAATGGAAGTCCACTAAGACTTACTAAACATACGTCGTTACTTGAGAAATAATTAATTTTTTACACTAAATATATATAGGTAATATAGTGACTCTAACTTCTATAGTCTACTGATTAAACTTGTAAATGTAGTCTTATAAAAATAAGCAATCATATGTCCATGCAACTATTAAGTATAGAGTGTCTGTCTATTTGTTTATTTTAACTAGAATATTGGAAAGGACATAAAACTGCTTTCATCTCAAGTGTGTACTCACCACAAGTTGTGGGCGGGAAGCTAATTTCTCATAAAGTTATTTATATAGACAACATTAAGACAACGACTGATTAATATGAATTGGAATGTTAATATAATACCAAAAAAATATATAAATAACGCTGTCGATTTTATCTTTAAACAGAAGGATATAAATAAAAGTTTACTCGAAGCAATGGTTGAAGAAGTAGCAGCACAAATACATATATCTCTTTAATTCTTGTTATGTCCATGTACGTAACAAGAATTAAGGAGATGTATTGACAAAGTGATCAAATAGTAGCAGCCAGCAATACAAACGAGCACCTGCTTCGGGAATAACTGATGTTATAGTTCGTGTCATAAATTATGTAGATACACAACATTCACATAAATATTTGCACGTGGTGGCTTGATCGATTATATTACTTGACGGAACGGCATCTGCTACTTATGTAGTTTATATATTTGAATGACAATCAATCATCATTTGTCTTAGATATTACAACTTATACATAGGCTGTATCATCAAAAAGGTTTTATTGTCCTAAAACCTTATGTCGCCAGCATTCTTCAGAAAAATCGAGTACCATTAACAACCTTAACATTATTTTGTAATTGGTCATAAGCATTTCCGACAATAAAAAAAAAATTGAGCAACTAAGTCTCCGGCTGAAAACGGTACCTATAATTATTTTTTAAGTTATAATTGACTATAAGTTCTCATGTAAGTGGCAAAATGTCTTTTACGAGAAATTGATGTCTTTAAACTGATTTCAACTGTATCTTGATCAAGACCTACTAGTCTGTCTTATGGCGCAATGAGCTATTTTAAGGAAATGCCAGGATTCTTAGTTGAGCGATTACGTCACAGACTAGAAAGGACAAAAAACAATCAACGGTCCCATTGTCTGTGTGGCCTTCACCAACATAGGTGCAGCATTGTGATTCTTCAACAGGCTTACCATAAAACTGGTATGTGTGCAATGCATAGGTTGTGGGTGGCCTGGGCTTAAACTTGCCAAAGAGCGGCAGTATCGACGGTGGTTGAATATTTAATTATTAATAGCCGTGTTGATGACCGGTGATGCGAAAAGTATCAGCATTTTTAGGCCCATATGTATACATGACATACCATGTAATGCCGGGTGGGCCAGAGAGCTTCTCTATTCAGTTTAGCAACTGAATCGATAATTTTACAGAGAAACCTTTCTTTTACAGAGAAAACTTGCGAGTTCACATAACCGAATGGATTAAAAAAATTAATCCATTCGGTTATGTGAACTCGCAAGTTTTGGTCTTTGTGAGCTTGAGTCGCATTTTGATGTCTGTTAATCCATAATATGCAAGTGTTATACGTATCTAATAATAAACAAAGCGTAGAACTTAGTGTACTTTATATGAGCCATAGTGAAACAGAAAAAGCGAAGAGAGATCTTGATCCGTCTTGTCTCTTTTAACCAAAGTAGGCGTAAATTAGGGTCAAATTTTGCATTTAAAGTAGTTTTTAATTTGGCAGCAATATGAAACTATTATAAAGCACAAATCTTTGCAGATTAATAAATGTGCTTTAACAACATGAGATTTCTAATTAATTTTATGGTCGTTGTAAACATAATCAAGATATGGATCGACATCCAGCACACCGGTCGTTAAAGCACGTGCATCGTATGATTACTTTAATAAGATATAGGATTATACTTTCAAATTATATATTCAGCATACATATGCACGCCTCCAGCCTATCCAACTGGCTATCAAATCTAGAAAACGAGAAGTACTCGAAATGGTGTACGTGTTAATTCATTCGGTTCAAGCGAATTCTGTGTAAGTTGAGAACTGCACTTTTTATGCGTCCTGAGATTTACAAACGAAAACAAATCGGCATCTCAAAACGACGCACTAAAGTATGCTGCATTTTAAAAGCAATTTGTCATGAAGTGCAATTCAAAAATATTCTCAAAACAAAACTCGAACAAACATGTTCGCGCAGCAGTAAAATAAAGACAAAAGACGACGCCCATAAATTGTCACTGAAAAGTAACCAAAGCATTATACAGTTGCATAACAGTACAGTAACAGTAAATAAAAGAGGGCAAAAGGAACAGAACTGTACGAAACTGTGCGCTTTTAAATACGGACGACGTTGCGCGGGCAACGCGAAGACATTTATGTTCACTAAACAAGTAGTAAAAGTCACCACTTGAGCGTTTTTATGGCACTCATAAATGTCAGATTGCTCGGTGGACTTAGTCGGCCCGCACGGCTCGGGCTGGATGAAGATTTTACACGTGATGTACAAGTCCTTAATCGATTCTTGACTTATTTAATTTGCACGTTTTTTTTTAAATGTACACGCATTGTATCCTTTGTGTATTTAATAATAATCTATGTATATCTCTTTCTTTTTCAGGTAACCTTTAAACTGCAGTTTAACAGCGTATGAAGAATCTTTAATGGTAAGATGACGAACATTAGCCCCTAAATGGTATTCAATTAGCAGTTTCTTGTGGATATTTTCAATTGCATGCCAGGATCATTGTCGGCTAATATTATGTTATTAGGGAGGCGATAATGATACTGGATCTATTAATACGACTCCCTTATTGTTCTTTGAACACGTTGCTTATACTTTTTATCTATATCGGCTCGACTAAACCAGCTAATTTTTTTCTTCGAAATTAGTTTTCTGTTTGTGGCTGTTCTTGGTTTTTTTTATATTTTAATTCCCTTGAACAACTTTTATCTTTCGGTCGAACAGCTGAGGTAAATTGGCTTCGTCAATCTCAACAAAACAAATCAAAACTCGTAATAGAATAATATGTGGACGAAATCGGGTATTATCCTGGAAAATTAGAAATATATAATAATACTACAACCTCATACATAATCTTTTCTAATAAAACCTTATGATGTGTGACATAATTGTCAGTCGGTTGACAGGTGGCGCGTTTGAATGCGCGCTGCTATAAATACAAGGCAATGTTTGTCGGGTTTGCTTATAAAGCATAAAATGACATCGGCCGTCTGCAATGGTACATTACTCTCACATATTTCTACCGACAATTAACAATAGTGTTCGTATTGCTGTTTCGGTTTGAAGACTGACAGAGGCAGTTAAGTAAAGTTATTACTGGGTAAAATTGATAGTGTATTTTCAGGCTACAAGATTGGCGATATGCTAGTGATATCATTGGAATGACACGAGTGTCTGGCTATTGTCACGTTTATCACCAAACGGACTGTACCCTAGATTGTTATTTGCATAATGTAAAAAAAAACGTATCCCGCGTACTATTCTATGGCGTGATATTAGTTTCTTTGTGTTTTCTCTTTAAATGGAAACTTAGAGGTTGTTGGATAGACGTGAGAATAGCTTGTCGCCAGTGGCCCCCTATGCAAATTATTGCATCGTTAAACATTTAACTGCGCGACTCCGTCGGATTGACGTTGGCTGCTCTGTGGCGACGCCGGATGTGTTGACTGGCGTTAGCTCGGTCAATTATTGTAAGGAACACAGTTCTTGAAAGGGACTTCGATATTATCTAGATATTGTCGGTCGCAACGGTTCAGCGAATAGCCAACGGTTTTCGTTTCAAGCCGGTAGCTAAAAAACTAGTTTTAAACAAAAAATATACAGATATAGCCCCAAGAAAAAATAAATTAAGTAACCTCGAATAATCTGTAGGATATAAGCAGATTTGAACAGTATCTCCCTCTATACCAGGTAACGTAAGAGGAGACTGAGCTACTGGATCTGTCCGAGGGGGTATAACCACCCGAAATAGCGTATTTCAAATGTAACAGGATGGGAAGCGGCACTCCCGTCGCGACGCTACGGTTTCCGACTGCCACCACGTCTGCCTGCCCAGTTGCCAATTATGGATAAAATTTCTTGTCTTTTGAGGAGGTCTATATCCAACAATGAACAGCCAATGGCTGATATAACGATGGGCCTCGAGTATTCTATGTCCGCATTCTAAATAGCAAGCATAAGCAAACATGTCAAGCTGACAGAGTCTGACGCGAAACTATGCGAAATAACGTCTTATTAGTACCTTATATTAGTCTGCCGCCACCAGACGGGTCTTAAACCTTTAATGCAGGTTCATTACAGAAGCTATCTGAAAGGGACCCACTAGATAAACAGGTGGTGAAAAAAATATAAAGGATTTAATCAAATCATCGTATCATCTGTCGTAAGGTACCGGCAGAGTAGAATAGTACCTCTCCCTGTACAAGGTGTCGTAAGAGGCGACTAAGGTACCATACCGACAGATGACTGTATATCCAAAACATTACAGTTGAAATGCAAAGCGCCACCACGTTTGCCCGGCGCGGCAACATTGCTCCTGTCTTGTGGAGGCCTATGTCGAGCATATCGAGCATATCTAATCAAATCGTTAGTAGCAATTCAACCCCAGGCAGTTTTATCATTCCAACAGCAGCACAGAATATTGAAAACACGTAATGTAATTAACGAATTTCCTTCAAATCAATGTACCAAACCAGTAAATAATGTAAACGTAAACATGTGATAGAGAGGCATGATTAAAATAAACGGGCCACACAGTTTTGAACTATTAAAGTGCATAATAACCGCGTATTAAAATGCACGCCTCTTAAACGTACCTTGTAATAATGATACATATGAGGCAATTAACCGACTTAATAAGGGAGCGAGGTTAACAGTGTGTTTAAGAAGTCACAGCTCCAATGTTGCGGTATGAAAATGTTGACAGGATCCGTCTACGCGATGAAATTTACATAGCATACTATGTTCGTGGTAGGGTTGTCGTGGTAGATCCGCGGCTTGTGCCGAATTCCGAACTGCGAAGTATGGACGGAGGCATAGTTCCGTGTAGGTATTTGCGACACGTCGGAATAGCGGGCGTAATGAGAAATTGTTGGTGTTTCTTTATTTTTGTACACGAGGGCATTTTGCTGTGTAGGAAATTTGGAGGTTTGAACGCCTCGTTTTGTCAATAAACATCTCAAATTTTGTTTTCATAATTGATTTGGATTAAGAAATAATCTCGATTAAAAAGAAGACGAATAAAAAAATCTGGAGTCTTTCAATAATCAAAAAATTTATACAATGATACTAAATTTAAAAGCTTTTATATCGGATACTCATCACAAAATTCCAAAAAAATAATGTTAGGTTCCCCTCACTAATGAAAAATAAACTGATGGCTTATTTCTTCATTCAAAACGACTCTAAGCTCTTTTAAATTTAATAAGACGATATTTTTCGGAACAAACTCCCAAGTTGAATATCGCGAAATTAATCAAACACAAAAATATAATAATAGCAAGCAGGCTGTTAGCATAAAAAAAACTAGTGTGAGCGAGCGACAACCCTACCGCGACATCCTATGTCGTACACCTGCTGGTTAGGGAGGGACGTGTGTATGGTGGAACAGTGACTTTTATTGACGCGGCCGCGTTTATTAATCGCTGCCTTCTCCGGCTGGCCTAGAGACAGTTTCGCCTGCCGCCGTACCTCGCTAATGCCTTAAGTGGCGACAGCGCTTCCCGTTTTTGTGGGAAAACTATTCGCGGGCTTTGAACTTGCTTGTTTTGTGGTTCATCTGTTGTGTGTGTGAGTAGTGACTATAATTTAATTATACATTTACGATTTTAGGACTCATATCCAAAATGATATCGAACGTCAAATTGCGTTGCCAACCTTGTGACATTGTTTTTATTTATTAAAGGTTTACCAACAATCGTTACATCTATTACACTAAATAACTATCATTCTTATAAAATTTTAACGTGCAAAATATTATATCTAGTGTTAAAATAAAAGACAATGTAAACTTTATGACAATACAAAAATATAAAACAAAAATTTGAAAATATTATGTCACATTACCCAGTAATTTCCTTTAAGCCGAAAAACAGTAATGCAAACACTGCTATTCGCCGGTAGAAATAGGTGAAAGTGAGGTATCAGTGTAGAAAACCATTGTATAGGGTCTACCTCGTATAATCAAATTATCAAAATGTATATTCGTTGAGTAGGCTTTTACATAACAGACGAGAAATCGAAAGGTTATAATATTGCCTTTCTAATGTTTCTCAATGGCAATTAAAAGAACCCATTAAGGACACGTGCAATTATTGATTTGCCTAGAGAATCATTCAATAACGTAAAATAACTAATAAATCTACTAATACATAAAACTTAGTAGACAATATTAAAAATACATCAGATCAGATCCATCTGCACTTATTTCAAATCAAACAGGAATACGTCTCAACAGCATACGTATCATGAATACTGGACAAACAAAACAGCTTAATAACAACTAACATGTGACGTTTAAAACGCACACACAATACTAGCCCGCTGCCGCTCGTAACTTGTTCAGACGTCAAATAAACGGCGAACTTCACTTTATAGCTTTTGAATTACGAATGCTAAGTAGAAAATGAGGCATGGGAATAAGATTCCGCGGCACTATCTCATGCCTACACTTATTCTTATTTCAATTAAATCTATTCATTGATTTGAGTAAACATTCTCTATGGAGCAAAAAGGAGTATATTGTTCTGTCACAAATTGTCGGCGGAACTATTGTCAGTGTTTTTATGCTGTCATAATATTTTTATGTATTATTTATTGAATGCTGATGGGACAATGTTAGTCTAAATCCCATGGAATATATATTTAGAAGGATGGACTTTAAAATATATATTTACATGAGGTAGACCTGGTACAAAGTCATCTGTATTGATGCCCTCTCTTGTTTCTACCGCCAAGTTCACATAGCTATGTTCCGATTTGAAGGATGTGAGAGGCAGTGAAAATACTGGGTAATGTGACATAATATCTTCAAGCCACAAGGTTAGCAACGCGTTAGTGATAACGTTGTGATATTACGAGCGTCTATAAGCTGCGGTGATGGTTACTAAAATCTATCGGCTAATAAAAAAAAATCTACGCTTTTAATAGCCAGTTGTTTCATTATATAACTTATTTAGAATGACAGCTATCAAATAAGATTAATGTTTTTTTCCAAACAAACTATAAAGCCAAATACCATAACACCAATAAAAATAACTCGTGCTAGACACGAGACGTTGACATTTAAAGGAGTAAAAAGTTGTTTTGTTATTGTTTTCTTTGCGTATTACTTGCTATTTTGCTCGACTATTTTGACATCAATTCCAGCAATGGATTAGAACCTATGTATGTCCAAGAATCTATGGACATACCAAGAATCAACCTAATAAAGTTTTCTGGGAAAGTTATTCATATATTCATTTTTGTAACAATATTTTCAAATTTATCTTATAAATTAAAACATTAAATAGAATCAAGCATGTTTAAAATTAATTGTTCAATTATATATATATTAGAAGCTGTCTGATTGACTGACACCAACGAAGGGTTTTCTTCATCAGAGGAACTAAAAGTTAAACACTCTTAATTAAGTATAGCACCTAACGCTATTAATTTAATTAAATAGACTATTGTGTGGAATATGCGACTTATCGCTATACCAGACTAAGTAATTTCTTAACAAATTGCAATTACACATCTAGTCAAAATTGCTCCTCATTAGTGTGTTCACTAAAACATAAAGCAATTAACACGAAAATCCGGAATCAAATCCGTCTAAAAATAGTTAATCT
The DNA here is from genome assembly GCA_020976665.1 of Heortia vitessoides. Taxonomy (NCBI): domain Eukaryota; kingdom Metazoa; phylum Arthropoda; class Insecta; order Lepidoptera; family Crambidae; genus Heortia; species Heortia vitessoides. Next base: position 6,466,217 of record JACJUM010001610.1, on the reverse strand, counting down.
TAGTGCCATAAGTAGGTGCGTACACGCCGAGAGCACCAATAGTAATGGCGCGAACGAACATGTCCGACGATGGCAGCGCCACGATAGCATTGTGCGGGCACCGGCGCAAGCGCCGATCGCGTTGCCGATTGCGGCCGACTGTCGCTTACGTGTCGCCTCCTACCGTATCTCGCACCGCATCGCACGCAAATTATAACCGATACCATTATTGTAATACAACGTAACATTCGCACCGCTATTGTTGATTTTCTTTACCCTTTGTTCTTCTATGTTTAGTAAAAAGTGAGCAACATCCATTGTCTGTAATTGAGGTTATAATCGTTATATTGGAAAGATTTATCGTAATTTCGCCACGTCATCGACGCGTTTGGGAAAATGAGATATTAGTTTAAACTATTACTGGCAACGCCCTGCGGATTCACCCACGTTAAGTTTTAGAATACTAATGCTAATTATGCACCTCCCTTTTACCCCCTTAAAAGAAAACAGCAAAGTTTCTACTACTAACTTTGCAACCCTGTTTTACCCCTTAGGGGCTGAATTTTATAACATACTTTCTTGATGCTCAACTGCGTTACAAAATGAACCTCTGTGCAAATTTTTAAGTTTCTAACCCTTATAGTTTAGGCCCGAGGTTTATATGTCAGTCAGTCATATGTTAGTAGTCATATGCTACAATATTAATTGACTTAGTACAATATTTTTTATTGATTTCTTGATCATAAGTGTAACTTAGAAACGAATGATTCAAGAATGTCGTTGGAGCTATTGCTGTAAATCATATTAGATATATCATATTTTGTCTTCTGTGCAATAACAAACATTGACAAAATATAAATAAATAAATACTTCATTGACCAAACATAAAAATATATGAAAAAAATAACAGTAATCAACAAGTACAATGGGCGGCCTTATCGTAAATAGCGATTTCTTCCAGGCAACCTTTGGATGGAAATAAATATACCGCATTTAAAAGCTGTTAAATTGATATTAATAAGGAAACAAGTATAAACAAATATGATGAAAAATACAAACTCACATTGAAAATACACTTTAGTCAAATAGGCCCATTGCAAGCACTTTCAAATCGCCAAAAACGACGATGTGTGCCGTCGTAACACATCCATTTTGCATTAACACGATTGTTTTTCTAATAACTTAATGGAATCCGTTAGCTCTGCTTCTGGCTTGTGCTGAAGGATACATATTGTCTCGGATTTACCAATAGTGTAATGTCTTACCAGTGTATCTTTGGTTATCTAAAATGAGAGTTAAATTCGCATCGCGCTGCACCCTCTTTAAAAGCAAGTTAAGATAAAGAATAAATTGTCTGTTGTCAATATTATTCTTTATTTATATCTAGCAGCCCATCTAGGTGAACTCAAAAAAAAAATAAAATTTCGACTAAATTTGTTCACTGGTTTAAGCTGTGAAAGTGAAATAGACAGAGAGTTTAGACGTATTTATAATATAAGTATATCTTTATTTATTTGAACCGTTAGGGCCAATTATTTTAGTCTAAGTGGAACGTTCTATAACCTGACAAAGGAATAACAAAGTAGGGCACCTACAGCCACAAACTCTTCGTAGGATTGTTATAGAAATAGTATCAATCAGGCCACTAAGAAATCAAAATTATAAGAAAATAAGCTGTACTTGTTCAATCAATTAGTATAAACAAAAATTAATACTACGTAATTTTTTTATTAATTCAAGATTAAGCAAGGTCCGAGTTATCGAGTCCTAAATAGACGTACTTTTTAGATGCGAATAGAAGCTAAAGAATATTGAGATGATTTTTCAATTGGCGCAACTCATAGGTAGAATAAAGTTTCTTAACGAAATTCACGCAGCGTGTCACCACCCATGAGCGAGCCCACCACCTGACGACGCGACTGTCGAATATCAATGACCAGTCAACATGTCATTAACTGCTGTAGTTGGATTCGTGATTCTTATCTGCTCAATTAGTTCTCCGGTTAACGTGCTTGCCTTTATGAAGTATGACAAATTGTCGACGCGTTTTATAACTTTTTGAACATCGACGCCAATGCTAATGGCCTTGTTAAAATTCCATACTTGTATTTACGTCAGTTGATTTTAAACTTATTTGGATCGAAGATTACATAAGTTGTTTGTACATAATTGCAAAAAAAACTAGAGTGTAATTTTTTGAGAGATTACAATGTTTTACATTGTTGTTGTTTTAATACTTTTTTAATATAGCAGGTGTTGTAAAAACGAATCCAACTGAAAACGTTCAATAAAATAAAACCTAACAGGACCGGTCTTGACTTTTTATCTGGTATGGGCGTATTCGTGAGACCCACAGCCTACATAAATCACAGCTTACAAATATATTGTTTAAAGTCATAAATAGCCTGTGTTCACGTCTCACTCCACTGGTGATAAGAGGCAAGGCTCAATTCATGCGTCAGTTCCGTATTTTGCGAATGGACGCATTAGCAAATTGCTATCTTAATTTTGATGATATATGAAATATACCTTTAAAGTACAAAATGTTCTTTGCTGTTGCAAACAAACGAAGTACGATAAAAACTAGTACTCGCAGAAGAACGGCGTTAAGATACAGGAATAACCACTAATAAATAAAAGAGACATTTTCGAGCAGTCGAAGACCAGGTGAAAGTCCTATGCAAAACAGGGTTACTGTGTTAAGGCATCACGCGAGACACACTCGTTACGTAACTTAACGGCTCCAGCCATAAATGACGATAAGGTCAGGGTCCCGTACAAACGTTCCCGATGCACTATACCACAAAGTGGTCATTCGTTTCAAATAAATTACCATGTAATGGCACATTCATTTGCATACTCCATTCGGCAGCCATAATTTTTGTGTACACCCAAAACGCGACTTTATTGCTAGCAGGGTAAAATCAAATTTTGGTCCTTTCGAGACTTTCATTCAAAAGCTCGCCTGACTGTGGCGCACCGACGAAATTTTCGGGAACTATGAGCTTTCACAAAAGTTCGACCACCATCCCAGAGATGGCGCTAGTGTGTCTTGTAAAAAAGTATCTGCTTAGGGTTGTATAAGCATGCTTTCGGAGGGTTTAAAAGGTTCGTGCCAAAGTCGCGAGGGTGGGTTTCACCCCAGAAGCTGTTACTACACAAATTCAAAAGATGGCGCCACATCCGACTCTTTTGGATTGTGTGCTTTGAAACGTGTTAGAGTTTTTCTTACACGACATCTCATACATTTACCTGACTCAAAGATAATTAACTTAAAGAGGAGTTACAATTATAATTATGAATTGCAACACCAATACAACTTATAAATAACACTCATAGATTAGTTATAAATGTATATGATATATATGTTATATTTGACCAGGATCAAACCCACGACTATGGTGCACAAATATTATACCCATCAAATGCACCATTTGGAAACTTAATTCTTCTTCATCTATAATTTAATATATTTTTGTTAATTGGATCTGTTAAATATATTTTTTACATCATTTAAAACATTATCGTAATAATAAAAATAACTTATCAGTGAGCTTTAAGATTAAATAAAAAAAAACAGAGGCGCTATTAGAAACACTTTGACAAAACACAGCAGGTTGCATTATTCACTTTTATTGTGTATTTAAATACACAATAAAAGTGAAAGCAAAACTTCACGCAAATTTATATAGATGTAAACATTCCCGTCTTGCTACCGTTTCTATAATACGCGTTCTTTTATAACCTGTATTCGAATCAATTGCATAAGATCTTTGACAATGAAAGTCGTAAATTACCTTTATCCTGAGTCTTGACCCAATTCTAAGGTCTTTTGTTGGGGTCCGAACATTGTTTAGCATTGTTTCTTCAATTACCTACCTGAAGGTATTAAGGAATGTCAGTCAGTTGTTGTCGTTTTCTCGAGAGGTTTGCTCCGTGTTTTTAGTTTAACAAGTAATATAATTAAAACTAGTTAATCGGCTTAGGTATAATCTGCAATTGTTATTGGATGCGGTTCATAAGTGTTAAATTGTGCTCAACATTGTTTGGTGATGTTAAAAAATTTAATAACCACTCCTAATACAAACTTACCGTTATGTTGAACTATTATTTATGACATAAACGTTTTAAATCATAAGAGGCATTAAAACTCTACAAAGTGTGCACGTTCGTCAATGTTTAAAGGTGATAGAATAAGTGATACGTGTCCAAAGGCGGTTGATACAAGCAAATGTATGCATAGTGAGTTAAATACACGCCCCTTGTAGTGCAGAGTGTACCCGGTCGTGAAGATAGTGGAACCACTGAACCAGCTTTATCTGGCAAGTCAGCCGAGTGCCTCGATATGGATGAGGAATGTCGCCGCGCCTATTGAAATGTTATTTGGTATTCAGCGTCCTTTATCTCTCATTTCATTAGATTTACACGGAAAATCGTTGTACTCATAAAGTTGCGTGTTCCTAGTAAAGCTGTGAATTATATTTTTATTTATTTCTGTATATGCCTAGCTTGTTATGCATTTAGAATTTAAAACGTAATTTAATACATGAAAAAAAATAATTGTATGTTGGAACAAAGCCTTTTCAATAGTGAACAAAAGATTCTAGACTTTAGCAATATTTTCACTTGCGACACATTAAGTCTGGCAGTAGCATTAACAAATTTAGTTTAGCAAATTATGCTTTCGTGCAATATTAACAAGTGTTTTTTGTGTTCTCATATCTTCCGCCTGAGCTTACTCCCGTGTGTTTTTTCATAACATAGCCATAGTTCTTTAAAACAGGTAAATACATGTAAAATACTGCTTATTTTAGAAAGACGAACATCAGCTGGCTTTCCTGTTCATTGAGCTGGGCGCACGATTTGAATTTCGTGCGCTGAAAACAGATGTTATTGTAGCATTATAAAGTATTTACATATTAAGGTTAAATCTATTTAAACTTTTAAAGTTATTAAACTACATTGGAAGTTATGCCTATTTTTGTTACTTTTTTACACTCGAATATTTATCAATATTATGTTTATTTATTAAAGAACATTATTAATAGATGCCACGTGTTTTAGCCTCATATTAAAGTAAGTCGAAACTCCTTTGCTTTTGGTACAATTTATGGCATAAGTTGGTGTCCCGAGTAATATACTGCTCCTTTAAGTGACATCCATACCCAAAACCTAACCTACCCCGTTGATACCGTCAGGTGTCACTGCGGATGCTCTATCAGGAAAATAAAACATCCTGACCTTTAGCAGCACAATTCCTTGATACTATCAATGACAATGCGTGGCAGCACGTGAGCGGCGAACCAAGCAGGTTTACTGGTAAATTGTTTACTTGCTTATCGCAACCACTTACGAACTTAACGTAATTTTTTTTCTTTTATTAATCATTATGTCATGACACCTTTTCTGGTAGAAATTTTGTCGAAAAACCTACTGTCATGGATTATAACTTTAAATTATTTAATGAAAACCACATTCCTATGATAAGCAAACATAATATGAACGACATGATTGATAGCAGAGAGATAGTAATAGATCAATATATAATATATTTACGAGCGGTAATGAATCTGGGACCGCAACTTTACACCCCGCCGAGGCTTCCGCATGCACCGGGATATAGACGTCTCTTGCGCTAAGCAAACATGTATGATTTATTCCGAAATACGGGGCCCGATGACGTTTCCAGCCCATAAATCCCAGCCCTCAAGGCGAGAGGACATATCGGGTGGTTTATGAAGAGAACCGAGGAACCGGCCCGGTATAAACGGGTATGTGCCGGTCACGGGATAACCGGGTACCCGGGTATAAATCTGGCGCATCCGACCGGTAGTAGGGACGATTATTCATCCAATATCGAGTTCGCTTCACTAGCAAGTCTAGCTTCTAATCTTCGCTTTCGTCGCGCTAAATTTATGTATACGAATGTTGCGGTCCAGTTTTTCGGGCAGTGTTGCTTTTTTATTTTGTACATTCGTTGCTTTTCGTTGCTATTTTAACTGTATAACTGGGTAAGACTCAGTTTGCGTTACATATCTTCGTTGGTTCGGTTGGTTCCGATTGTATATATGTGGATGAGTAGGTTACTTCCGGGTTATAGTTTATGCAATGATTGGAACGTAGCAATGATACGACGTAGCACTGTTCGTAGTAGCATCTACTTCTGGAAGTATACCCGCTATAAAAGTTACCCAAAAAATGCCCGGGTATAAATCTAGCACATCCGGCCGGTACCGAGCCGGTAGTGGCGACGATTATTCACCCAATATCGAGTTTTGGCTTCACTGTGTACACCTAATCTTCGCTTTCGTCGAACTAGATTTATGTTCTAGTTTTCATTTTTGCGTTTTTAATGTTAGGTGTTGATGCGTTTATATTTTTATTCGAGTTGTTGTGTAGTTCTGTGTTTTGGTTTAGACATTTAACACGCTATTTTTACAGGTATAATCATACTTATTTAACGTCAGCGTCAGGGTTACCTTTTTTTAAAATTTCAGAAGTCTTTGTTAATCTTCCTATCTAAAATTTTAGAAAAACTTGTTTAAAGCTAAATACTAAATTGAATAATGATATGACATTTATAAATAAATGAAATAAAACTCGTAATAATATTATTCTATTCAACAATAATAATATGGAAGTAATATAAGAACTTCAACTATCAGCATCTAGAACTCACTATGAAAAGAAGACTGTACTGTTTGGAGGATTGCAGAGGATTGCACAACTATTCAATAAGCTACCTAATACCATAAAAGAGAGTGAAAACATAAATATATTTAAAATTTTAGTAAAGTCCCGGCTAATTGTATGTTTATTGAAAAAATTATAAATTCTACACTTTATTGTAAATTAAATGTTATGATATGAGAAAAATATCTTGATCTTTGTGCTACAATTGCTTTAAGCTACTTATCACGGAGTTAATTTGTGAGATGTAGGGTTAATTATTATTACATACATATATCACGCCTGTGTTCCTTCGGGGTAGGCAGAGACTATAGATCTCCACTTGTTACGATCTTGGCCAACCTCTCTCGCTTCCCCTACTCGCATTAGTACTTCTGACCTGGACCTTGTTCAATACCTCTTCTAGCTGGTTAAGATATATAATAAGGTTAAGATAAGCCTAGGTGGTCTTATACCAACTGTTTCATTCGCTTCCGCTCTATATATCTGTGCAGTCATTCTACTTTTATCCATCCTTCTACATGTCCAAAACATCTCAACATTCTTTTCTCTATTGTTGTCACAACATCATCGTTTACACCTTATCTATCTCTTTTAGATATTATTATTTATCTTATTTGTTATTATTTTTAGATATAAAAACTCGTACCTAACCGTATAGTCATTCAACATTATACTCAAAAAATATGATTTACAACCTTAGAACGCCGTGTGCATTTATGCGTAAAGATTAACCTTTCCTCTCATACTTCTATGGTCGCAATTCCTCGACCCTAATCAAAGAGGCCAATCAGCCTCCATAGCAGGCCCGACCTAACTCCAAGGAGTCTCGAATCAAACGGCGAACCTTATAAATCAGCCCGCCATTTTTGTTTTCAACGCACCGATAACTCTTTTGTCATAGGGTGATGTAGGAGTGGGGGCCAATGGAGTTATTTATATTGTCGTATTTTTCTTGGCCGAAGAAAATTTCCTTTCTGTTTGCTTCATGGGTCAGTGATCAGATTCGGCGCTGGTGTGTTGCCGGGCACCCTGAAAAGGTGGTAAAGGCAATCTCTCAGGGGTCAATGAAAAATTATTTTTTTTTAATTATTGTAATGTAGTCAGCAAACTAGCATACGGTCCGCTTGATGGTAAACGTGACCGCAGCCTATAGACGCTAGTCGCATCACCAGGCTAATGTCTCCAACGTGTCGCCAGCCCTGCGAACTGAAGACACTATGTCACATTTATGTTTTATATTGCCATATCGTCGATGATAGTGCTATACCGCGTAAGAATAGATGGAAATGGACCTTATTAACTTAAGCTACATACGCGGTATTCAAGTATCATCGACGATATCTATTTTTGTTTTAATTTAAATAATAAATTGAGGGTTGTATCGTGTTTGTAAAGCCATTGAGTCCTAGTAAGTACATACTGTACAAAAATAGTGATACTTGTGAGTAACATAACACTAAGTTTTATAAGCCAACTAGAAAAAAAAACACATTCGTTTAGCTGAATTACAAATTTATTTAAATAAAATGTACATACATATAAACAAAAGACGATATACGATGCGGTGGCAATAATAATAATAAATTCCCACAACATCTCATACATTGACCTGACTCCGTGGTAAGTCGCTTAAAGCACTTGTGTTACGGACGCCAGACAACAGAGGAATCACAAATATACTACTTAAATACATATATTTTACACCCATACACAGAGCAAACACAAATATCATCATACAAATATTTGCTCTGGGTGGGAATCGAACCCACGACCCCTTGTGCACAAGACAGGACACAGGACTACCATCTGCGCCATCGGGCCCGTCAAATGATGATATGGAATGATCCGTTGCATAACCTAAAATAAAATTTTAGGATATGTTCTTATAGCCGTGGGGTACCGGCAAAGAAAAATAGTACCTCCCCCTGTACCAGGTGTAGTAAGAGGCGACTAAGGTACCGGAACCGACAGATGGGCAGCAGCATCCCCTTTGCGAAATTTACGCTCTGCGATTGGTTTAAACTCCCCCTGTCTTAAGGCATGTGTTTGTTGACTTTTAATGACTGATATGATGATGAATTTATAACTGAGTACATCACGCATGTAGTATAGTGCGCGCTTTCTCCTCTCTTGGGGAGGCCTTTGTCCAGCCGTGGACTATTTCACGGCTACTATGATACTAATATTTTTGAATAGGGGCTAGCTATATTGGGATAGATATGTAACAGTACACACTTTGTTCCAAACTTCACTTCAGTAGATATAATTGTGTCCATACGAAAAATTAAAATAACTTTGTAAAATGCCTTGGGTGATATCACACTTAAACTATCTTATCGAGGGCTCCGCCTCACCTACAAACCTTAATCCATTCCAGAGATCTCAAAACAAAGTCATAAAAGTCTTATTTCAAAATCCCTTCCACACCAATTATTTTTAAATATCGAATAACTAAAATATTTAATCTATCTCAATTATACAAGTTCAAAACATGCATATTAATAAAAAAAAATAGTTACAAATTCTGTCAAAAGTAATATAAGACTGTTTATAAAAGGCAACCCCCACAATCTCCGAACTAAGAATAAAGTGCAACTATCAGCACCTAGAACTCTCTATGGAAAGAAGACTGTACCGTTGTAGGAGCACAGCTGTTTCATAAGCTACCTAACACCATAAAAAATTGTGTGAAAATATAAATAAATTTAAAAGTAAGTTAAAAGTGTATTAAGAGTTGAGTACCGGCTAATTGTTAAGAACTATGATAATTTCTCATTGTAAATTAAATGTAATATCGTATGAGATTAAATATCTTTAAACACATACAAGTAAAATGGTGCAAACCTGCTCTGCGATTTACATTACACGCTTACATCACGCTATCACGCATCACTTTAAATCACGCTTGCCCAACGCGGCATTTGAGCAAAACTCCCCCAGCAGTGGTCATTCTAAGGTTGCTATGATGACCATGATATCCTATATAGCACTTAGTTTTATTGGACAGACAGGTAGCTGCACTTTCGTTTCAAATTCAAAACTTTATATCAATATAATTAATTAAATATTAGTGAAATGGCAAACTTCCCGTTTCGTTCTTCTAGTCCTGGACCGTTAAGACCCTACTGTTCACAAGCGTGCTAGCGGCGCCCCCGTACGGGAAATAATTGTTTATTTTCGACAGCGGTGCATTACTGCGCTGCTCTAACGACCATGTCCGTAAGATCAGGAGTGGTCAGTGGTCACCCTCAGCGATTATTTATATTCATTGGTAGAAGCAATGGCTCTTGCAGAAATTTAATACTGAATTTTTCACATCGTTCGATGGCTCTAGTATTTTTTTTCCACAAATATAAAACTTACTGGTACTGAAGCTTATTTTATGGCGTTAAAGTGAGGCTATGTATCCAATAAACACTGATAATATAAAATCAGCTGCAACCTGAACCTTCTCTGGATCATAAACCTTTCCTAGGATTCAAGCTACTAAACTTTATAAAAACCGCCTACATTATAAAGACTTTAAGCTGTGAACAAACTTACAGACATTCTCATCTCTAATATGATTCACATCCCATTTGTATTGATTTAAGTTTAGATTTATATCCTTGGATACAAAAAATATATTTAAAAATTATCGTATGAACTAGAACGCATTAGATTTTTTTTTATTTTCGCATTGTAAAGCCAAAATTAAAGCACATAACAGAATTACAACATAAATAACAGCACATAGCGGAAAACGGGGCATAGACAACAACACAATGGCAAATGTCGGGGCTCACTCGCGAGCATTGTAGCGTGGCGCGGGAGGCGTTACGAATCAATGGAGGGAATTATCGGCACTCGAGGTGGCGTGGAGACTTCATCTATGTTAATTGTTTCGGAAATAGTATTTATAACAATAAATAATATTGATAGCTTAAATTTATCCAAAACAAAACGCTTTCTCCGTACTTTATTTACTGATGCTGCTTCTCTAACTTTATAATCCTATTTTTGATGTACGTTATTTTATATATTTTTTATATCATTTATATTTATTGCGTTTATTTATACAAATATGTATGTGATGTTTATCTTTTTTGTATATATATTGTCTGCACCACTATATTGTTTTTTTCTGTTTCTTGTTGACTGGGAGATAATGCCAACTGGCATTAAGTCCGCCATTTATACATTTTATAATATTTTGTGCAATAAAATTCTATAAATAAATAAATAGCTTTAATTATAAACTAATAAATAAATATTGGTAAACTAATAAATATGTATTGGTAAACCAATACATAAATAGATATATAAAAACTTTATAACATTACTAAATATCGGTTAAATTAAAGTCACTTTTATATAAAGGTATATATTTTGTTTGTTTTCTCTCCACAAACATTGCATTGCATTATGCTAATACAAAAAATCTTAGAGACTTTAATTTGCGAGAGACTGGAGACTAAACTAGGCAGTAATATGCCTGTATTTTATTTATTTTGAACATCAGGCCTAATAATAGTTTTCCTTCAGACATCCAGTAACGGCAAAGTAATGGCAACTAATGGTATGTATACTGCAACTGAATATTTGAAAAAAGTATTGTATTTGTAGATTATTAAAATAAATAATATCTAGAAATGATTTTTAAAACCGGGACAAACTTTTGTTCGAGACATCATTTTACTCCAATTGTAAAATTGTATTCCATTTAAAATTACAACTCAGAAGCTCTCAGAATATTAGTTTGCTAATATACAAATATCCACTACCGAGACTTATGGAGTAACTAGCTGTGCCCGCGACTTCGTCCGCGTGGAATAGTTTTTTGGGTACCATACCTCTTTACCTTAACTTATATAAACTTTGAATTTCATGTTTATTTATATCAAATTAACAACCTAAAAAATAAGTTTCAAGTTACTAACTCTAAAAGTAGCGATACTTCCTTACAACTTTTCATCCCCTTTTTCGACCCCTTACAATCCTTATTTCGAATTAAAAAATAGCTTATGTCCTTTTTCAGGGTCTAAAAATTGTCTGTACCAAATTTCATCAAAATCGGTTAAGAGGTTTAAGAGGGAAAGCGTAACAGACAGACAGAGTTACTTTCGCATTTATAATATTAGTAAGGATAAGACTTCTAAATCTATTTAAATATATACTATATATATATATATATATATATATATATATATATATGGCGCTGATGGTAGTGATCCTGTCTTGTGCACCAGAAAAAATATCTAAAAATATCGTCACGTCATCACGTGTGAACGGCTACCCCGATTTTGGGGTATATACATAAGGCAAAAAATAATTTGATTGAACTTTTCATACGTTTTTTATGCCTCTTTCTTCGAGTTTACCTAAAGTGTTAACTATTATTATTATTATTAGGAGTTTATCATAGCAAATTAGGGATAATACAAAGAGATCTATTGTTTATGAACACTGCCAGCCAGACTACGAGACGCAATTTTTTGTTATAAGCTTTCTTTTATATAAGCTATAATAACTTGATGCAGGATCAAGTTCGTTCCACAGTTGCAGAAGAAAATAATATCAAAGTCGTCTCTACACATGTCGCTGTGCCAGATTAGTTCATCCCACGCAGCGTATCGGTTGAAGAGGTAAATGAAATGCTATCCGGAGGGGGAAAGTTAAATTACTGAATTTGAGGGTCAAAGAAATAATTCTTTTGTAGACACACATGCCACGCCCGACACGATTGATTCGGAGATTGTTTTTAATTTTATGCATCAGTTCATTTTATAGTGTTCCTATATCACATACATACATATTTCAATCTATCACATAACTATATAGGACCACTCAATAAAAAGAGCTGCAGTTAGTATAAACTAGTCTGGTAAATTTATTTTATTATTTTTAATTTTATTTGTTACATAAACAATATTATAATGAAGGTCTACATCATTATTTCTACTAGGTAACAATTTCTTTTTTATTTAGACAGATGCTATCAAAAAATATTTGTCTTCACAGTCGGTTAAAGGATGTTAATCTCACGACTAACCGACTGAATGTATAATAAAGATATAACAGTCGTGGAATATTTAGAACCTAGTAAGGAGTTACTAGCATCTTTAAAACATTGCCTCGGTTTATTATATTACGAACAATATTTATCCTTAGCTAGTCCCGATAAAGTATATTATCATTTAAACGTGACATTTTTCGGGGTTTTCCGTATTATAAGTGGTCGATTCTGAATTTATGGGAAAGGAGCTTAGTAAAGCTCCAGGGGGCTCCCTGCTCTATTTCTAAATTGTTCTCTATCCATTGTTCAGGCTAAGGGGGAAGTTCAAATATATTTATCTCTTAATTTTACTAAGTACCTAGCGCCATATTGATTTCCAGCCATATTAAGTAATTGGAAACCATAAAACAAATGTTGAAGCATTTAAAAAGCGGCTCCCTTGTCTACCAATTTGATGGATGTATCGCATTACTAAAAATACCCCGAAATTAGGGAAGGGTCGAAGTAATGACCCCGTTTACAGTTATCTATGGTAATCGCTACCGCACGACCTACCGAAAACGCCGGCGAATTTAAAATTCGAATGTCATAATCAAACTTCTCGGGGACGAATAAAAAGTAAAAAATGGAATGGTTTTCACTAGGATAATTTTTCCAACAAAACCTTTTATGTGGCGGCCGTAGAGTTTAATTTTCTTTGACCACGGATTTTATAGGAACAGGAACATCTGCCATTGAAGCGACTCGCGCGCATTTGAAATTTCGAAAAAAGAACATCGAAGCCGCAGTAACAGATGCGACATGTCGGATTCCTACAAGCAGATGTTTATTAAATACCCCCATGGATAATACTTGAGAATGCTTTTGTTTTTTGTGCGGCATATATTGTACAATATCGCGCCTAAGTGGTTTGACCCGTTGATATGCGGGTGAGATAGCTTGATAATTGGTTTCGCTGTCTTTAGTTATTATCGATTGCGGACGTGTAATTGCTGGAATTGCTCGTATTTTTACTTATAATAGTTGATTAGGCGAGGCTCCACTGATTCTAATACAGTATTAACTATAAATAATTATAATGTTTTAAATTTATACATAAATAGCATTGGGATTTTATATTTTTTCAACATTATAAAAATATATGAAAAATCGTTACATTTCGAAATACGTTATAAGTATAAAAAATATATGGCTGCTAACGAATTTTTTAGTAACGAACGTAGGTTGGCTCCGTGTCGAAGGCGAAATTTCACGGCCAATTTTTATAATAATTCGTGGAACTTGGCACTGGTTTAATCTAAAACGCGTTCTAACTGCCAGTTGACATGCAACTGACTGAAATTAGATACATGGGTCCAACAATTTTGTAGCATTTACGGAAGCGTAGAATACAATCATAAATTTTGATAGCTTTAATTATAAAATTGTTATCCGTTAGTTATAATAGCAATAACGTATTTATTTCAAAACGTTGTTTAAGCTAGATCTTATATTAAATAAAAGAAGATATTTCGCTCACTAAGTGCAATTACTAAAAAAAATTGATTAACGTAGAGAATTTTAAATGGTTTAGAAATAGCCAGACGCTTTTCTTTACTACTCAAATTTTTAATATGAATTTCCTTAAAAGTTTTAATAATTTCTATTCAATGTAAATTAAATAAAAAATTATTATATGTGTATATACTATATAACACATAAGATCGCGTTGCCAGTGCCGTTGCCGCGGATGAATGACAGCAGTTTTATTTACTTAAATCATACAAATTTGGAATCTATTAATATTGTTACTAGGACTAATTCGTAAAGTGAAATAAATGTGGGAGCTTTTTCTCAGACTTATATTGAAGATATTTTTCTATAAACCAACATTTTACTTTAAATCGACTAGCAACAATAGAATAGGGGCATCATGGCCGCGCCCCCTGGCGATGAATACAAAATTTATGTGGTTACTTCACTATGTAATTATGTATCGATTCGGTTACGGCGCCGAATATTCATAATTTGACCTCCTCAATTACAGTCTAGGTGAAGAGGCTTCCATGTGAGTGAACGTGTTTTTTGTGAGGTGAAAAAGTTTAATATGTTTTTTTACTCCATCCTTATTGTGTTTCTTTCTGGTGGTGGTGGTTACAGTCAACTAACTAAACGATCTAAGATATATTAATATATATTGTAGCATTCAGGCTGAAAATTCCTTAGAACAGCGTACAATGAAGTATCGATGTTTACACTAAAACACGCATACATCGCCCTACTGAACGTGCCAACTTGTTCCGAACTAAGGTAATCTGAGTCGATTTTGTTTAAAACACGCAATGTAATGTATACAAAAACTTTGAAATGCGTGTTTGGCTGTTCCGAGTTCCCGAATGTAACAAGCTCATAAATCGGCAGGAAGTTCACTTAATCAGAACTGTATAACTTCATATAAAAGAACTAAGTCCTCCGTCGCTTACAAAACAGTTGCATGTATGTTCGCGGAATCAAAAACCATGGAGAGATTCACATACGATTATGATTGATAAAATTTAGAAATTCATTAAAAAAGTTTAATTTACAATTTATAAATGAAATATATACAAAAGCTTTTGTTGCAATGCAAAGAGGGGGGACATTAGTAAATAACAACAAAAAAATACACCACTATTTCATGATACAAATTACCTACCTTTCGAAAGTACAGTCATTATATTTAATATCATAGTATTTGAAACCACAAAGGTTTACTAACAAATTGAAAGCTCAGTAGTAACTCGGTAACCGCAACTTACGTGAACAAGCACGCGTGAGCGGTTTTTAAATAATGTAATAAAAAAAAACTGTCCCAAACAGGAGCAAAAGATCAATGCACAATGATAACAAACAAAAGCGAAAGTGTACGTGTGATTGCCGGGCTCCGTACCTGTTGCGGACTATTTACGACCGAAAACAAACGCTTTATCTCGTTCCTCCACATAATGCGGCCGTAAACGTCATTCTTTACACCATTCAGCGTTTACGACCTCCTTGCATAACATTCTTTGTTTATAAACAATGTTTCAAGGACGTCGTTGCACCTTAAAGACCGGTAGGGTAGCACAATGAATCTTTTTTGCGTTCGATCTTCAAAATTGACAGGCAGGACATAGATTAAAATTCTTATCCTTTTAAATAAATATTTATTTCAGCAATGCACGATTTGCATCCGATTTCGTTTACAATCATAGGAATTCCCAATTTCCCAAAATTCCAGAATCAAACCAAATCTGGCTGATTTGGTTTTACACAGCCCGAAAGACTTATATAGAATAAATTAGGCTACTTTAATTTCGGAATCGGATGTCGGATTCGGATAAACGGATATCTTATGAAAGTACCTAATAAACCGACAGACTGACAGATAGAAATATGTAAAATGTATTTTAAATCATGTGAACGAGCAGTTTCATGCTCAATTTGAACAGTAGCAACGAACCGATTACTTGGTTATATCAGTTTTGATCGAAAGTAATTCCCATAATAATTTATGGTAATTATTCTTAAATATCATCACAATTGATGACCGATGACATGTCATTACAATTGATGACCCGTAAATAAATGGTAAGTTACACGATGGTCTATCGTTTCGTCTGTCCACAGTTTACGATCAGTTTGACGTTTACGAGGCGACGAGTGCTCCGTGAGTTACGAGTTCGTAAAATTAATTGTGCAAGTGCTTTGTCGCTGATTGTCGAGATTTGCCGTCATATTACTGAGGAATTCTGTCTCGTTCATTATTTATACATGGCTATGGCAATAATTTACGAGTTGCGTGTTTGTATTTTTTTTTTTGACCGATTATAACTTGACACATATCGCTTGTCACTTTAAATAATTATTAACTTAAGACAAATTGCACTTTGCAATTGACAAATAAATGAATATATTAAGGTGCAATTATTTGACGCATGCCTACACCAAATTAATTACTATCTCCGAAATGGTATTAGATTATATTCGAGGTATGCTGGAGGGAAATTACAAAAAAGCAAATTGTAATTAAAAACAATCTTTCTATATAAATTATATATACCAATGATTCTCAAATGCCTTCAAGAACTGTTAAAATTCTAGTTTCAAATACCAAGCCCAAAAAGCGGTGGTGGGTGCGCCCGCATGCGTGATGTGATGGGATGATAAGCTAATATTAGGTTTTTATTACAACAATGAAATAAAGATCTGACCGTCAAAATGAAAAACTTAATCACTAGGTAAGCTGTCAGTCGGAGTGCTGAAAACTCAAAACTCAAATATACTTTATTCAAGTAGGCTTTTTACAAGCACTTTCAAATCGTTATAAAATAATAATAATAATATAAAGAAATAATAATAATTTAAACATTCTCAATAAGTAATATATAAATATAGGTAAAACA
Organism: Heortia vitessoides; assembly: GCA_020976665.1. Taxonomy (NCBI): domain Eukaryota; kingdom Metazoa; phylum Arthropoda; class Insecta; order Lepidoptera; family Crambidae; genus Heortia; species Heortia vitessoides. The sequence goes on along the minus strand of JACJUM010001610.1, from coordinate 6,449,147 downwards.
AACCCTAAAGGCCCAAGGAATCATAAAAGTCATTTAAAACATAGACATTTTAATGAGGCCCACCTTAAAATAGTCTGCTGGCACTAGGCGGGTCTTAACTAAGTTTACTATAGGTTTATTTTACGCGACCCACTGGTGACTGGTGGTGATAAAGGTTACACCAACATCACCTACGTAGCAGTTGGCGCTCATGAAACCAGCACTGGCGTCGGCGCTCTCAAACCATTGTCTTAAAGCTAGTGGTTAAAGGAATTCAATCCCTAGCAATTTCATCATTGATTTAATCTTAAACACAATTATAATCATTGGACATTTGCTTATTTTTAACATATTTCTTGAATTCATTCAAATGTTTTAAAATTGATATATTAAGCAATTAATTTCCATTTTATGTAGTAATTAATTAGTGTATAAAAAACAAAACTGCAAAATAAACTAAAGAAATCTTAACATACATCTGAATTATATTTGAGGTCACAAAACAAAAACGTGGCAGTGACGTGTTTAGTAGCTAAAAGTTATCAATGTGTGCGAATCCCGAATACGTTTAAAATTCAAAATCTATTTTCAAAAGACGAACACGTAATCCAAAATGTCGCCCGTCGGTAGGAGCGGCCGCGTGCGGTGATGGGGTGACACGTTATTATTAGTTTTTTGCCCCTCCCCTCCACCCGGCCGCCATGGCGCGCATTAGAAGCGCTTTTTGTCCATTTTTTGTGAGGACGGGATTCGTCGACGCTTTTTGCTAAGCGATCAGATTCCGATTGCGTTACTTGCCAGTGATTTTACGTATTACATAATTTTTAAGTTTTAGAAGTGCTTTGTTTACTAGTTTTGTTTTTTCCTTTTATTATTTACAAAAAAATTTAGAGGCACTTGGTAAAATATGTACATTAAGGTTAGGTCAAGTGCAACTAATAAAAAAATATATATTAAATGACGTAATATACCTTATAGTGACACAAAAATATCACATCAAAAACTGATAAGTTCCAATAAATTATTAAAAAATCGGACGCTGCATGTATGTTCCCATCGCGATAATTGCCCACAGAGGTTGCATGACCCCGAAAAAGATAAAAACTCCGTACAAAATTCTTCCCGTTTCCGCGATATCATTAGGAATGCGGCAATCGGGCGGGTGATCTAGCGTAATTATAACATGGGCGTCTAGTGTAAGTCACGACTCCTATATCTGAAGGCGAGAGCTAAAAAGTTCTCCTCTATACGTGGATGCATAGATACGGGGAGAATCTGATCATCGTAGCGACGAATTGGGATGGAGATGCACAGAGTTTTATTATCCTGATAATTAATGTATTTACGAAATATAAAAAATATTTTAGCCGTGAAATACCAGCTAAGTAGAATAATAACTCCCTCTTGTACCTACTGTCGCAAGAGGCGACTAAGGTCTACCGGAACCGACAGATGGCAGTATATCCACCTTAAACAGCGCAGCTTAAATACAACAGGGTAGGGACGAGCTGTAGCACCATTGTCGCGAAATTGCTCCCTGCGAATGCAGCCACGCCTGCCCATCGCGGCAATTTTGGCCATACATATTTGGGCAATAAATTCTGCTATCATGGGGAGGCCTCTATCTAACAGTGGACTTTATGTGACTGATATGATGAAAAATGATTTATAAGGCAAAGGTAGCGGTTGGCAGGGGTAGATGACACTAAACAAATTAAAGTCTTCCGCATAGAGTGTATAAAAAGGTTAATGTTTTTGAAAATATTAAGTGGATTGAAGCAAGTGGAAATCAATAAAGTCTTTCTATCCTGGTGAGAAATCGGCGAAGTATACTTATGTATAATTTTTGTTTATTCTTTTTGTGTACCTACATAAAGTTTTGCTACTTATTTAATTTCCAATTGATGTTTGCAGTATAGAATCTGCTATGTTCTCGTTGTAAAGTATATAGTTGTCTATATAAGTTTACTACACAACATTGAATGCAGCTTTCTAAGAATGTTACACGAGTAACTTACATTCACATTAAGGTATTAGGCATCATAATTACTTAATTTTGTTTACATTATAAAGGTTTCACTTATAAAGCATTTTGTATTAAATCAACCTATAATGATGACAAAAACCATTAAAATTATTTTAAGACACATCCGCGTGACAGCTGTCATCCTAATCTAGCTATTTTTTTTTTGCTTAAGATGTTTCTAAAACCTGATATGTCCCTATGCGATATTATATTCACGTACTATGTATTACTATTGTTATTATGATTATTCAAGAAAGGAGGTGCATCAAGCTCCATTCCCTCCCGGTACAACCGGGCCCTGCCGCGGGCTCCGTGAGCTAAACCCGCTGATAATCCTGGATGTAAACACGCGAAACACGATCGCCAGCCGGGGCCGCCGCCGCGCCGCTCCCGGCCTACACAAAAAATGCCATACCTACACTATTGTTAGTCTCATTAATTTCTACTCTATGAGCTCTTAATTAAACTTGCAGATGTGTTGAGATTACCATGCATTATATGCTTTATTGTTATGTAATTTATAGTTGTATCTGTTACTTTTAGTCTATTTCGTCATTAGGCAGTGTCATTTATACGAACAATACGGTTTAATGCTACGGAATAATTTAATACTAGTTATTTTTTATCAAATTCTAAGTCAAATTACCTCTGTCCATAAAATATCTATTGCAGTTTCTAATACTTTAAATAATGGTACATTTGTCTAATCAAGATTGTATTCAGTGTTTTAAACCGTCCTTAATTAACTTACAAAGTCAAGCTGCATTTTTGTCTACTATTACTAATTTATAATGTTTCATTGAACTAGATAAAACGCGTTACAAATTCAAATTTTAATTCGAATTGACAATGCAAAACGTTAAATTAAATTCAAATATCGAAAGAGGAAGTCGCCGCGCCGCCCTCGCGTCTCGCGGCAAGATTTATTATATTTGTCCTGCGCTTATTTCATTATTGCCACTCGGATTCCAAACGTGCCTATTAAAATTTGAATTTGGAATAGTTTTTATTTTTCTAAATGTAAATTATCATAGATTATTAAGCCTTTTTAACGCACTAATCTAGTTATTTATTTCTTAAAAATATATTTTGATGTACTAATTTATAAAATATTTTGTTGCAGGTACATTTTTATTTCTTTGATTTCAGTGGTAAGGTTTGGCTTACATACGTCTATCTCAAATCATAAAAACACAAATACTGTAATCATAAGTTTATTTAAAACAGTAAGTTATGTGACAATAAAATTTTAGCATAGTTTGCTTAATATTTAGATAGAGAATATAAAGATAGAGAAAATTATTATAGCAAACTATTTTTGGCGGCTGATAATAGTATAAGCAAAAACACAGAAAAAAACAAAGTTTATAAAAAAAACCTAAAAAAAGTTTTACAACAAACTGCAAGCTTTTAAAAAGTTTCAGTGGTCAAGGGTCAAACACTTTCCATTTCATAAAAAGGCATCAAAAATCTTCACATATACAATCACTTATGAATAGAAAGCAATGGATGGATATCTATCTCGTTCACACTCGGGAATAACCTTATCAATCTAACACGAATCGAACAATAGCGTCGCATGTTTGATTTATACAGTCGCTTAGTAGAAACATTACGGATAATTATAGGACGACTGTTTTGAGTTAATGCTTTGGCATTTATATAATTTTATAGTATTTTAATAGTTCACTTTTATTTTAGGGTGTAGTCGTTCAAAAGCTCTGCACAAATAATGAAAATTACTTTTTAGTGGTTGGCTAGCCTTTAAATTACTATTTTTAATTTACTATTTTTTAATCATAGAAAATACATTTTATATACATATGTGTTACGGTTTTATCGCAATTTAAATAGTTTAATAAATTAATTATTAACTTTAAAGTTTTAAAATATATTAGTTAGTGAAACTATATTATTCGTAACACATAAAACTGCACAGAAATAAAATAGGAGCAAAAACTACATAAAGCCAACAAAACTTGTTGCCTTGCATTTAAAAAAAAGAAATACCAATTTCAAATTTCGAACTGTCAATTGCCGCGATCAGACAAATCCCAAGGGGAGTCGATCGCGCTACACCTCCACAAAAGCCGAACAGAAGTACGAGCTCAGCTCACGAGCTTTTCAAGGGTGGTGGCTGCTTTCGGCGAAACCGGCTTGAAGGGGGGAGGGAGGGGCGTGATGGTTCGTATTGATTTAGTGCCTTCGTCGACGCAGCTATGTACTGTTAGGTAGAAGTATCGCTCTGTCGCTTGATGCGCTTTCTTTGAGCTGTGTTTTGGCAAGACTCGATTAGGGTGTTTATTTTCGATTTTGTGAATTGTGATATACCAAATACGATTAAGATTAGTACGAATAGCATACCAATGTTATTACTAATTAGAATTGACACTTTTTACTACTTTTCGGAACATTTATTGTTATTTTATAATTATATATGATGGTATAATATTTTTACGCGCAAGTGGGATGCACACTAATAAGACTAATTACCAGATATATTGAGCCTCTGTACCATAACAGTGTCTTAACGTAAAAACAATGACATCAACCATTAGAAAATATGTAAGGATATAAAATATTGTATTGGAACAATGTCTCTCAAGGTAGCAAACTCTTGGGAAATTATAGGAACAAGTGAACGTCAACAAAGAAAACAGTTTTATTTCATCTTATCAACTTAAAACTGAAACTGTGTTATATAACCTCATATAATTTTTTTTTCTTTCTCATTTTGAAAATAAGTAATCACAACATACAAAAATAGCTATTTAGTATAAGAAACGCAACGTTAATATGAATGTTTCTTTAAAAATTATAATTAAAATTCAAATATCAATTTAATAATGTCGACTCTAATCAATTACGTATAAAGTTTAGAGGTTATTTGAAAGTAAAGCGCTTCACGCGCTGCACCGCTGAGCTCCCGTGGGACGCCGCAGCCCGAAGATTTAAATGGATATTTAACTTTAGTCTCAAGGAACCTAAAGTCTATCGGTTTGCGAACTCCGACGGTTTTTTTTCCCGGGGAAAACTGCTCCAGCTTTTAGCGGACGTTTTAAAATAGTCCGGATTTAAAACGCGTTTAAAAGTTGTATACGGAATTTCGTTTGTTTCTCGGTTTGGTCTGCGGGGATTTGTGAGCGGGCACTTTGTTTACAGATGTTCCTGTGAATCTATTTGTTTTATTGAAATAGTTTGGTGTTTCGCTTTATAATTGTATAAAGATACTTGTTTGCCATGATATATAGACTTTACCTCCGCATAAAGTGGAAATCTAGCTCCTAGACGGTTCATAATTATCTAATTAAAAAACAATAAAACTGGTAGACGTGTAGTTGCCAAAGTGAAAGGCTAGACAGGAGAAAATGATCTGAATATTCTAATGCTATTATGAGAGCGCCTGTCTAATCCACTTTTATTCTAAAATGTGTTTGCGTTACAACTTCATTTGTGAAACACCTTAGCTTTCAAAAAGAGGATAGGTTAATGAATGATAACAGAGGCGACAATATCTTTAATATATAAATGTATGAAAATGGCACAAGTATTTTTTGTATTCGAGAATTGAGCACTCGGTTTGCATTTAAAATAGGTCTCCGAATGACTGCTTCACGTTGGCAAGAGATGCAAGAAAGCTAGAAATCACGCAAAATAGGCGCCGAATTGCGTAGAATGTTTTGAAGAGTTTCTATAAATGAAGTTTGGTAACCCTTGGAAAAAATATTTCATGAATTCCGAAACTATGCCAAATTTTTCTTACATAGTCAAAGGCGGCCTTGAAATTACAGTGTTGGCAACGAGTTATTTGGCCTGGGAGCTACATGCCAGAAAGTCTTTCACGTAAAAGAAACCTTTTAAATTAATAAGTCTTGCATAATTGTGCAGAGAAATCTAACATTTATTAAATACAAGCCCGGTATTTACTAAAAATGTTGTCGGAGTATAATGACTTAGGAAGAATGTTTTATGTACTCCAATTTTAAGTAAGTTGTTTCAGATCTTTACAAGAACAATTAATAAAAATAATAAATTCACAAAACAACTGTGAGATAAGTTGCTTTTAACCATTATGTTGCGGACACCAGGCGATAAAGGAAATATAATATAATATAAAAATACACTATAATAATAACAGTAATCAACATTATTTCCTTACAATACATTTTCGCAATACAGATATCACAAGTACATTAAACTTTGTGAAAGACTGGAGTCTAAGGTAAGCAGAAAACTGTTTACATTTTAGATCACCAGGCCTTCTATCCCATTTAGTATTTTCAATGGTATAATAATTGTTGATATGTACTGTTATATCAACAAACATTAAACCTAAAAAAACTAGAGGATTATCTTTAGTATGGCCAACTAATTACAAGAAAGTGAATGTAAAGAAGAATGCTATGTATTTCTCAACGGTAAACTTAAAAACAAAATTCATTCACGCGTGTGTGTATGTGTGTATGTTTGCGGGTATGTGATGGAGTAAGAGAGATAGAAGATGATTTAGTTTTATTACTGATTTAATTTCTGTCATAAAAAACCAACAAAAAGCAAACTTTACAACATAAATATTTGTTCTGTGTCTGGATGTTAACAATATGTATTAAAGTAGTGTATTTGTGATTTCTCTGTTGTCTGATGTCCGTAACACAATTATTTTAAGCGACTTGTCACGGAATCAGGTCAATGTATGAGATATTGTGGGAATCTATAAGAAGAAATACTAATACATGATATTTGTATTAACGCACGTTTAAATTTGATTTCTTTTATTTAATAATTTTAAATTTGTAATTTAATTATGTGATTTGTTTCTTAAGCTAAATTTTTATTAGATTTAACTTGTCTAATGAGATATAAGACGAGTACTGTAGTTGATTATAAGTAGCAACTAGAAACGAAATGCAATTAAATGCAATCTAACTTCAAATATTACAATTAATAGAACTATTATATTTTCATTCTATATTACATTAAAACAATGAAAGTCCCACAACCGACGCTCTGAATCCACAGCTACCCTGTGGAGACATAAACAATTTTATGGCTGTATCGCTGGCCGCTGCCCGCGCCTACGTTTACAGCCGACTCCGCTTACGCTTCCTACTTATTTTAATTACCATTTTAATTGCTATACGACCGCCGATAACCATCTCAGTTTTAAACACTATTGTTTGAGTCCATGGCAACGCCTAAAACGTGTGTAATTACGTTTGACTCGGTTCTTAGCTTTAAACAGGTATAGCTGTTGGTAATGATAATCCAATTTTCTAAAATTAGTTTTTAAAACATTAATAGAAAAATAATCACAGGTTGTCATGTTAATTAAATCGTTCGTGTCTAAAAACAGCGATAGAAATTTGAATACCGTTCCGAAAAAATAATAAATTACGTACAATGAAAACATTCAGAGGAAACTCTAGCATAAAAAAAGTTTTTGACTCTCTGAGTGTTATTCGGAACTTATACTTTATATCCCCTGACTGAGACAGTGGTATTTGCAATTCACAGACAGAAGTCGCCCCGTAGGTAGGACTTTAGAAGTTATCTTTTATTTATAACTATGTAAAGAGTACCACTCTCAGTCTCTACTATTGTTTTTCGAAAATTATAACATATCTGATTAAACATGAATAAATGATTTATTATCATATTTTAGTGTCAAATCTTAGTTAATATGCTAGGTAATTACTTTCGTAATGCCAAAATATAATCGAGGTATATTTATTGATAAGAAAATACTTAACATAAATGATAATGTGAAACCAGAGAGACATTAGATTTTTGTGTATTCAAATATTATGAACGTGAATGTTTCTGAGGATGCGTTTTTTATATTACGAAGTCAGCAATCAAGCATACGATCCGCTTGATGGTAAACGTGACCGCAGCCTTTAGACGCTCGTGTCAGATATCCCTAGCGTGTCGCCAGCCTTGAAGATTTTATGTCACATATACTGAGTTATATCAATGCCTCTCTCTTTCACTAACGTTGTTACTCTGTATACATACTGTAGTTTAACGTAACTTCGAAATAATATAGCTCATATATCAGTCATATTAAGGCTATAATTTCTAAAAGTGTATTTTCTGGTGACCGCTAGCGGGTTATGAGCGTAATTCAGTAGTTGTCTCTGTGTAGAAACGTGTGGTCCGCCATTTTCAATATCACCGCAAAAACAATTTCGAGTTCCAACAGTAAGGCCACTAGAATCCCGGAAACCAGCGGGTGTTCAGTCTCATAATTATATTCACGGCTGATATTTTTGAACTTCCACGTGAGCTCTTTATTTCGACGAGTTTTTTTTCCCCAAACTCCGTGATTTACGCGAGTTGACTCGCTTTCTGTGGATGTCGGTGTCGAAAGCTTTATACGGGACTGAATTTATTTTGTTTTAAATGATCTCTAAGCATTGTCGCTCCCTAAGGATTTGTAGTCGCTGGCGACGGCAGTTCCAACAAATTTATTTATTTTTCGTGTTTACCTACGTATTTTTAACTGATACTGTCAGATTGGCAAACACATACACAATTTACTATCATTAGAATTTTATTAAGATTAAAATTATGAACTAATAAATGGTATATCAACATCAAATGTGTATAAATCAATGAATTCATAACGAAAATATTACGCCCTGCCGCCGTCAGAACCGAGAGAATTCGCAGCAAATTTCCTCTCGAACAACAAAGTTAATCGTGATTTATGTCATCTATTCCAATTTCTATAAAGTTGAGTCACACTCAACAATGAGTTAATAATCCAATTAAAATCTCCTTCGACTTCTGTCGTGGGCCCGTTTCAAAATCAAATAAATCTCGAGTCGACTCGTCCGACGGAAATAGCACTCCGCCCGCCCATAAATCTAATCTATTTAAGCAATCTCAAACGAAAAATCTGAAATGAGTCGCATAACGTATCTCCTTGCACATCGTTTTAGTTAAAAAAGAAAAGAACATCCACTTCCTAAATTGACACACCTCTCATAATTAATTTATGTATTCGTAATAGATCCGCTTGAAATGCACCGTTCGTATTTCTATGCATACATAATGTATTCGTGATTAAATGAGGGCTTTTTTTCTGTTCTATTTTGACTGTTCCAAGCGTTTCTCGTACGACTAACATCACGTGCAAAATCTTCTCAAAAACAAATGACAGTTGCGCATGCTAAAACTAAACTTTCAACTAACACTAGCGTTTTATAGTATTTTACTCTATAATTATTAGTATTTTAGTCAATAATTAAACTCATATCGTCCTCTGCTACTCTTACGACATTTGATACAGAGAGAGGTACTATTATATTACATCGAATCGTATCGATACGAATCTTGGCCAGAAATAAATCTCAGAACCTCAACATTAAAAGCAAATGCAACAACGCCGTCAAGGCGGTCAAAGCCGTCGACGACGCCGTTCAATAATGGATGCCATATTTTATTCTCATTCGATGCTAATATTCGCATGATATCGTTCAGAAATAATTAATGTAAATATATGGGACACCACGGGATACGAAGGCACCTTTGAGCTTTAAATTATAACCTCGGCTAGCCTAGATTGATAATATTAAACATTTTAGTGATCTACTAGCAGTTTTAAAATTAAATTTAGAATGTAGCGAGTGGAAATGTAGAACATTCATACTAACTTTGGACCTTCCTATCACCCCCTTAAGGGATGTTTTTAAAAAAATATTTTACACGTATTTCATGACTTTCGATAAAGAACCTTTGAATTTTAATAAATTTTCTTTCGAATAACTTTAAAAACAACTAACTTTGAACCCCCGTTTTATACCCTCTTAGTAAGTGAATTTTCTAAAATCTTATCTTAATGCTCCCACGTTTTACGTTATAAAAGGAACCCAGGTGCAAAATTTCAATGTCACACTAAAAAAATTCACATTAAAGATAAACCAGTGGTGGTAAATCCGGGTGGTCCAAATTCGACCATCGTTAAGTTTTTAGTTTCATCTTTATTTTATTTCTTGTTTTTGCCATTAGCATTAGCAGAATTATGATATTCATAAGACCAAAAAAAAATTACTATAGCCAATTGAGTATGCCGTGTGTCATCAAATGTTTATTTTAATTAGTTAAAGATATGTCTAGATCAGGATTTAGAAAAAAATATATCCATTTCTTCTCAACATTTACTTTAACGATGTTAAATTGCATTTATCCGTTTCCACAAACGCGCGATTTTTCCCGGAGTAATTTTTGATCAATTTTATCTTGTAATACAATTCATCAATTAATAATATTAATTTAAACCTAGTTATGTCAAGAGCATTCTTATACTTAAATAAAGACTTGTGACAAATAATGTATTTATTTGGATTAATGTTGATGCATGTTGATAAAACGCCTGTGAAACTAATCCACTAATTCCGAACAATTTGAATACAATTAAAATGGGTATAGTGAGTCGATCTTAAAAGACAGACATACCTATGCTATCGCAGACTCTTTTTTATGTTCCGTCCTAGCACTCGTGTCAATCAACTGGTATCCTGACTAAGATACCTATTAGTAGGTATTACCTCGTAGAAAACACGAACGGATTTATTAACGGTACCTTCGAAAAATGGTCTTAAACCCCCTTATCAGGCACCAAACGAATAACGTCTTGTTGTATGCATTATTTTGTTATTTCCTAATTTATCAGATAACATCGCGGTTGTAAAGTTTGTTAAACGCCATTTATATCAGAGCGTGGGAATATAATAGAGAAAAATGCAAATAAACTAGTTCTGGACTAATCGGAGCGTATTTTGTTTCTTTTCGTTAAAATTTATGCTTAAAACGGTACCTATCAGAATCGCAGCATGGGGCCTGATTAAATAAAAATGAACTTTAAGAGTTACAGTTTTAATGGTAATTATTACATTAAAATAATAATTAACTAAGTCCAGAGGAAGTGGTAAGCAAATACAACTTTGAGGCAAATACAAAAGGTATTCTTGTTTATAATTTATGATCAACATGTTTTCGTTATCAATGTCAATTTCAATTATTGTCAAAGTTGGGTTTGGGTCATTTATATAAATATTAGAGTTCGTTGTCTTATGATTGCTCACACTTTTATGGTATTGTTATCTCGATTTGCTTCAAAGATTTATTTTTTGTTTAGAATTGCTACGATTTACTACAAAAAGAACTTGACCGGTTATAAACATTCTACACCTTTAGCGAGTAAATAACATCGGCTATACCTATTTACATAAAAAAAATATATTTGGAAAATCACTCGGAAAATAAAGGAATATGAATATTGTAAGCAGTATTTGTTTTTGTGTGCGTTTGTAAAGACTGAATTTAGATATTACCAAACCAATCTGAAAAAAATATTCTTCTTAATGAAAGCTATATTATCAGTATATAGCATCAGTTATGTTCTATCCCCGTTTTATGGAAGGGAATGGAGACTATTCGGGACAAACCACGCAGCTGCCAGTAATATTTTAAATACAAAAGGTTTCATACAATCGTACACTGTTATTAATTCATCATCATGATCATATCAACCGTAGGAAGTCCACTACACAAGCTTCCTCAATAGATCTCCAATAGGACCTGATGTATGCGGCTAGCATCCACCGCGACGCTACGGTTTTAGTCAGATCGCCTGTCCACCTTGGAGGTGGGTGTTCTTGTTAACTAAATGTCAACAATTGTATAGACACAGACATACACAGACATAGTTGATCATCACCTTAAGTAATCAATAAACAATAAACAGCCGCACAAATCATTCACTTTAAGAAACTTCGCACCTTCGCATGGGAACATCGTAAATCTTCAACAAAGATTAACAGACAAGCCACACCAGTTACAAGATTACGACAATCAGGTCCGTCAGCACGGCGTTAACATCTGCAATTACAATGTAATTTCCAACTGATAACTCATACTGCAGTATCTCGCCGCCTTCAATCCGCCTATGCTTATCTTAAGCTAAACTGTTGACTGCAGATCTAATTAGTCGCCGTGAAAACTGCGATACATTTTAATTATTTAGCACCAGTCGATTCTGAACCCTATGTTGGGGGAATAAGGATGTGTCGCTTCCGATTTTTCTCGAGTAATTATGAGCAAAAAGCCGTGTGAAAGTTGATTTTGACCTGCTGTATGAACACGCTCGATTGAATGACGTTTTTATCATCAATTACTTACACGGGTGTTCTCATTAAGTTAACTTTGACGCATTAATTTACAGATTTTTGATGTATTTAATGTCAGGTTATACACATGTCAAGTGAATATTTTCAGCCAGATAAAAGTGAAAAAGTAATAAATATGTATTCTAACACCGCGTTCCTTTATAGCAATTACGTGTGTACCTATTTATCTATAATCAGAGCACGTGCATCGATAAGCTATCGATCAATGTATTGATACATAATCGATGGAATCACCTAGTTAATCATTCCGGTTAGACTACGGCAGGTGTGCCTCGGTATAACAATACGTTTCTACGCGGCCTGTGATACTATATCCATAAATTAATAGGTTCTATCTTCCCATTTTATTATATCATAGGTTACTGGCCCGTAGCCTGATACTGTTTTTATATTAAATATTAATGAACTCTTTTAATATAAACATATGTGTACGAGGACGTAAGGACGTTTGTTATTCTCTTCTAGCAAAAATTAATACAACGTTGATATTGACGAAATCTTTTACAATAATCAGCTATCACAAAAAAAGATGACTTGTAATTTATATAGAAATTAGATTTCTAATCTAATTTCTATATAAATGTAGTAGTTTAACTACTAGTTTTATTTAAATAACCAAATTATTCTGCACACGCGTAGTATAAGATATATATATGCAAAAAAATTAATAACTCATTAAGGCTTACATGGCAATTACATGGCAGTTTTTATCCTTTCACATCACAGTTTGACCGCCTTTCAAACAAGATTTAATAAAATTTAATAAAAATAAATTAAATCTAAACCGTCTTTCAGTTGAGTCGCTCAACACCATGATTATTAATCTGTGTCTATAATAACTAATAAAAACTTATATCATCTCTGGAGGATTATTTAAGGTTTAATTAAATGTATTATTATGGTCAATGGCAAAATAGAATAGTGCCTCCCACTGCACCAGGTGTAGTAACAGGAGGTACCAGAACCGAGAGATGGCGGTATATCCATACAGTGCAGCTCAAATGCACAGGGTGGGGATGAGCAGCAGCATCCCCGTAACGATAGCTGCGCTTTGCGATTGCCAACACGCTCACCCAGCGCGGCAATTATGGGCCAAAAACCTCCATTCTTGGAGAGGCTTATGTCTAAACGTTGGACTTAAAATGGCTGGTATGATGATGATTGTGGAGTCTAAATCAATACAAATTCATTCAAATATTCAATCAAAATATAAACTAATCGAATTTAAATCTTCAATCGATAAACATAGATAAACGGCCTGATGTATCGATGCAAAAATCGTCTGCAGCACCTAGTTAATCATGCTCGATGCACCTGCTCGCGATCTCCGATACATATTCATTACCTACAGCATCGGCCGCACTCGCTATCGGTGACTGCTCGCGACTGTACGCCCCACAGGAATTAAAAATTCGGTGTTTTTTATCCTTATTTTAGTTATTCTTTTGTTTATCGGTATTTAAAATGTAGTGTAATCCATTGAAAATATGCCTGTTCGTTACCTTTGCACGACTTTAGTTTGAACGGATTTCGGTTCCGGAAATGATCCTGTAGGACTTGAATTAAAACTTGTTAGAAAGCTAGTTTACTACAATTCGTTGTAAGATCTTCGATTAGATGACATGGACTATTCCAGGCATTTTTGTAATACACATCATGTATTGTGAATGACAATTTTACGATATTCCTTAAATGTCTACAATTTAACTATAGTAAATAGATGATTCTCATTAGACAGTTTTCTTAAGTAGTGAATTAACACAATATTGCATACGTTGATTTATAAGTAGTAGCAATATATATAGATGTAACACTATAATAAATACAAGATGGGATCCCTACAATCTTCGCTATTGCGCCCGTCAAAAATTGTTTAAAACATAATCTAAACTTGCATATTGCTTCACAACACAGCTAGTTATTGATTTTTGGCTAACAGCCCTTTTACATTTAAAAAAATGTCACCCCTTTACTCGCGAATGTACCCTGACACCCACCGAGTTGATAGTTCCGCACGTGATCCAACGTGGCAGCCTATTCGGCATCCACTCGGATCGCCGCCATTTGCAATGTTTAATTGAACTTTTTAATTTGGCTATTCTGTGCAGCGCCTAACGTATTCCGATTTTCAAAGGGGCAATTTCATTTGCTGTTATTCCAAATTCAAAAGCGTGGATTCTGTCTGCATTTTGTTTATTACGTTATATATATAAAAAAAATCAATTTTCACCAAAGTCTATCACTTTGGCGTAAATTGAATTTTTTTAAATAAATGTTACCTTCATATAGCCGTGCCTTTAATTTTCATAAGAAAGTATATAAAACTTATAAAACAAACATTAAATACAGTGACCTATAAGGCAGTCGACCTCCCTAAGCAACACGGAAAGAAAATATCTAATTTGCAAAAAGCTGTTTATTCAAAGAAGTTACTATCACGCGAGCGTATCGATCACCGTTCTGTACTTCCATTCCTAATCAGAACGAACAATAGGGGATCACATGCAAATACCTCCAATTAGAACTCTTACATAGATACGATAAAGAAAAATACAAAGGAACGAATTCAATTTAAAATGAGATCCGTCTGGCCGTCGATCGGGGCGAAATTGAAAAAGAGAAAAAATGCGGGAGCGGGAATAAATAAAAATAGAGATCCCGCTACAGCGCAAGTCTCCGTTGAAATGAAAATAAAACAAAAAGGTTTTTGTGGACGAAATAAATTAAAAAGTGCGCAGCGATTGTGTCGGCCGGTGACGCGGCGTGCGCCCGACTATGTCTGCTATCATATTCGGCAGTTAGTAGCGCAAATGGTTTTTAAGGGACCGTTTATTCTCGATAGCTTCTAAAAGTGACAATAAAGCCTACAACAGAATATAGCGTACACTGCGTCTAAATTTTTTGACCAGAATACGGAGACATGCGACTGAGTGAATACTTTGGTTTATTTCTCCCAGTTTTAATACTAAAACTAGTTCACTTTGTACGTATATACGTACGTACGTACGTATAAAACAAATGCAATTCCAAAAATGACCGTGAGATAAATAAGACCTCCCAATTTAGCAGGGCTCGTAAAAGGCGGCTGAGGTAACGGAACCGACAGATGGCGGTATATCTATCCGATATGATGGTTCCGATATGTAGCTCAAATGGATAGGGCGAGGATGGGCAGCTACGAAACCTGCGCTCTACTATTGCCAATATGCTTGCCCAGCGCGGCAAAATTCCTGCTTTCTCGGAGAGGCCTATGTCCAGCAGTGGACTCCCAATAGCTGTTGTTGATGATCTATATAGTGATGATGAGTTCCAAAAAACAAGTTCTTTTCTCTCTAAGTAATTAGATGTAATGAAATGTATTTGAATACGCGAATACGAAAAACAAAATTGTCTACGCACTTGCAACAGTGAGCATTATCTTTAGATTTTAGTTCGAACATCATTCATAGTGACACAACAACATTCTATATAAAATAATCAAACATCTAACGCTGTACTACATAATAAAGTCACACATCAAACAAAGTAACCCCCGCTCAATGCACCCGAAAATCAGCGGGCATCCATAACAATAGGGGAAAGTTTTACCTAAAATTATATTTGTGGGTCGTCACGCTTTTCCGGAGCCGGGTGGGGGGGAAGGGGGCGATTAGGCCCCTTTGTGAGTTCCTAGTAGGTGGCGGGACGGGGGCTTATTCATAGTCGAATGATTGAAAATTTGATTAATCATTATACGATGTGGTACTGGGTTATTAATATACAAGAGAATGGAACTCTTCAAAATTTTCTTCTCTTCAACTCTTCAACTTCTTCAACTAATTATATACATTATATACATTTAACGATCACTACATTGGTTATCATTTGAACTTGTATCAACTTCAACAGAGATGAAATTTCGCTCGCGTCCATTCACTATCGCTTTTTATATTCCAAAATAGAAATCTAAATGTTTGATAAACTACAAACGTTCTCTCCTAAAGCATATTACGAATATTGTTTTATTAATCTCCTAAGTACCTGTCCTCTGTCTTGATCTATCAGATATGAAATTTAAACGTGCAAAGTTTTTTACTTTTTTAATTATACATGTTAGAAAAACGGTCTATAATTCCACCGCTTGTATCGCGACAGTCATAATTTGTACCTAAGTGCGGGTCCCAACTAAAAATAGAGGTCGCTCCTAATCCGCCCAGCACTTAAGTCGTGGGGGCAATCGTCCGGTATACGCATTTCGAAAGTTTACGCTAGTTTCGTTCAAAAACCGAATTTACGTTCGACCTACAACGAATTCATTATCTTATCAAGATTCTGGCGGGCTTGTAGGCGGCGTACAATGGCTAAAAATGCTTGGAATTTCCAAGAAACCACGTCGCTGACAACCACTACCGCTTTCGGTCTACCTTTATAATGTTAATAGCGGATACCTACCATATAACAAACGTTATATATAACAAACGTTTGATGCAACGATATGAGATGGTTTTAAAGAATTGTCTATGACTATTCATGAATTAGACTTTAAACTTATATAAACAGAATATAGGCTTACCATTTCACATTTATCTTTGTAAGGGTCATGTTGTGTGAATCTTAAACTACACTATCGCATTTATTTCGCTGCTTTAGTACGTAAGTGATACCGACACGGATAACCCTCAGTCAGCCTGAATTGTAAGGCTTCGAGTGAAGGAGACACGCCTTCAAATGGGATTTGACTAAATTCCTAACTAAATTTAAAATCTGTTCTTACCTTATTGACCCGTGGTATACCTATTTGACTATCGATAACAACATGTCTCTATTGATCAGTCCACTTTATAAATACCGTAATGAATCCGAGAATTTCGATGTTGGAAGTTCCATCGACGAGACAGTGAAAGATAGTCTCCCTTTCATAAAACCCGTCCCTACTTCCCGGATACTGTGTAATCGTTCAAAGAAACCACTTACCCCGAGTTTGTCGTGAACACTTTCGAAAGAATTTTTAATCAAAAAGCTTCCCATCCCGTGAGTATATTGGTGAATTTAACGTATTAAAAGTATAAAGAAGGGCGCTTTGGGGGGAGTTTCCCATTGATGTGACTTTGCTCTTACTGTGATGAAGGTGTAAGCTAGACTTTAGAGCGTTTGATATTTAAATAAAACGTTCGGTTTTCTCCATGATAATAGCAGAGTTGTACTTTTCAGAGTGTTATTTTTTGTACAGATGGGGGAATCTTTATGTTAGCTACTACTATACAATTGTTGAAACTATCCAAAAAGATTACCAAAATGATACGTTGCGTGGTAAACTTTTTGGATCGCAAATATTTTTGATATGTCTCCGAGCAATAGTTCAGATGGTGTAGTTGGTAGGTATGCCTTGTTTCTAGCCGCCCAAACGTTCGCATCCATTCAAGCCACAAGGGTTAGAGAGTCCAACATATCAACACGTTACATCCCCAAGATAACTTGGACAAAGTTTGCAAGTAGAGCGCGGGGAGGGTAGGCGTCGCGGCGGCGGCGCGTCAGTGCGCCGCGCGCGGCCCGAGCGCCGCCCGCCTTAGTCGCGTCGACCGCCATGCGACCAGCACGACCGCGCGCGAGACCGCGACCTCCACGCTAATACGCGCCCCCGACGCTCCACGCTGAATAAGTTCGACAAATCCTCCTCTTACCTGGACCATTACATAGACATACGTGCTAACTACAGTGATACCCTCTTTCGTTTCTAGTACAAAATTGTAAAATATCCCAAGTAGTTATAGTATTTTTTAAAGAGTACAAAATAATGTAATTTGTATCGCACCGTAGCGTCTCTAGTTTACATACGAATAAATACAGGGTCAGTTTTGTATGAATTCAATGTGATTGTAGTTTAAGCCGTACCGAGACCGTTACTGTTCATACCGCTTTACGTAAGATTACCGACACATTTTAGGTGAGTATGTTTCTTCTAAATTTCTTCCAGCATTTTCATTCATGGTCCTCCACAACTAATGAATTTTATAAACATCCAACCAAACTTAAAAAAATACAAAACATAATTATACCAACAGATATGAAACAAAAAGCTCGAAACGCATGATTAGAGAACGACTTCGATCAGTAGAATGTAAGCAATTTCAACATTCGGCGAGCAAACGCGAACGTCGTCGGCGCATAACCAAAACAAACAATATATCTTGCAAGCGAAGTGTTAAGTGATTCTTGTATCGAACACATCGCACCGCGGATGCAAAAAGTACACGCGTTCTGTCCGGAACGCGACGCGGCTATGATTTAAGTGTACTAGCAAACTCCTAAATCAGCGTAGTGGCAGAGGCGAGCGTCGAGACAAGCCCGGCCTCCAAGCAAAACTCAAATGGTTTGTCCCGCTAACAATTTAAATTTAGAACGAACAAATGCCGATCGTAAATCGGACGCAATTGTTTTGAATTCGGCATCGAAACTTAACAACAGAATTCAATGAATGCTACCTATCCGCGTTCGAACTTTGATAAATCGCCCGCCGCCCGCTTTTGGGTTCACGTTCGTGTTTCGCCTAATGTGTCGTGTTAATAAATGGTTTTATGAACTTTCGATTTACATGCGTAACCAGTTTTCGTGGGTTTCCACTAGACGGAAGCTGTATTTTCTTATTAAACGGCAATAAACAAGCTGAGATAGCGTTATTCGAACAATTAAGTTGACATTGACTTCGAACTTGCAAAAGGTATACAAATATAAATTCTCACATATATATTACCTAATTTGCACCATAATGGTATATTATGGACTACGATCTAGATTACGAGTCTGTTTAGCAAAAAAAATTAAGCATTACAGCTTTCATATAAAACGGATGCTGGTTTTACCTTCGTTTATTTGTTTCAGTCTTTTACCGAAAGATTGAGATATATAGTTGTTATAATGTCATTAGAGCCTCGCTAATGTTATTGTGGGGGCAGTCCTCTCTAATCGTTATCTCGATTTTTTACGTGCACAATAGGAACACAAATTAGGCGTCATAAACATGTCAACGCTCCAAAACTTTTATACACTGAGAAAAAAAGTTAAAAAGACAAAAAAGCAACATCGGTACAAATCCGTTTTGTTAAAAATCTTCCATTATTTTGTCGGAAAAAAACAGAAAATTACTAAATCATATCACTCTTTGTCCGGAATCACAAAAGAAAAGAAACTAGACTAGTTTTTATCTTAAGACGCGTGGGTCTAACGGTACCCCTTGTTACGAAAGGTCCCAAAAGAGGCAACAATGGTATGCGTGAATGGTCTTGCGCAAGTATATTTTGTTTTTGTTCACGATTTTTCGTGTGTAACGCAATGCGATTCGTTGGCGATTTGTAGACGAGACAATGTTGCCGGGGTGGTCGGTGAAAGCGGCCGACGCCTAGATTTTATTTGAAATGACACAAAAAACGCCATAAAATCAGGTGCTGTGCATTCTGATTTACAATCACCATGTTTGTAGCCAACATTTATGAATTGACGGTTGTAAACTCTACTTTATTTGTCATGGCAGATTTTAATCCTGTTTGTTTTTTGTAATTTTCTTAAAATATGTAGTATTTGTTAAGCTTCTAGAACAAAATCCAAAATCGGATAAATGTTAAGTAGTATAAGATTTTAAGTAAACTGAATGAGCGGCGTCGATGAGACACAATGAGGGATCAAAAATATTGCCAGCAGTAAAAAAGCAGGTTTTTATGCAAATGATATAAAAGTTCTCACAGAGTTGTCGCCGCTGCGATTATGTATTCTGGTGGTCGAAGAGTTTATCACACACATGTTGAGCAATCAGTGTAGCCTCAGAGTCTGAGAACGACAGAGCCGTGACCTCATTAAAACCATTTTATTTTTATTTTCTAGTCCAATTTCCTTTCGGACCGTAACTAAACTGCGTCTTAACGACTTCCATATTTCGAAACACTTTCGAAATGGTCAATTTCGCACGCTTTTACGAAATCTACATGCTCCGAATGCAGTCGTGATCTGGAACGTTTTGATAAACATAATCTAGATTTTGATTATGCTAATTTTGGAATAAAATATGCACATATCTCTCTGTGTATCAAAGACATAGGTTTTTGTAAGCTTTTACATTCTGATCTGCAATTTATGAGGTCGATCTAAATTCTAGGAATAGATAAGAAAATCGTAATATCTTAGACTAAAAATATCAGCTTTCTTAGCAAAGATTGAATAAATAAGTATGACTTACTTTAACAAGGATATCGTATCCTTAATTTCCATTAATAAAAAATACGTCAAAACCTTTTTAATATTTTAATTTGATAATGCCACCATCTGTGCCACCAAATGACGTTCGCACAGATATTTCCAGTGCACAAAAAACTATTTCCCACCGCTAGTGCCATTCGCGTCTGGAGCGTGACATAAATCATACTGGAAACCAGTAATTAAAATGCTGGTACGCTCGAATCAGGCATCGGGTTCGGACCAAACTCCGCGCCGGTATGATATCGCGATTTGCACCGAAATATGGATGTGTGCATTATTTTCAATGCCCGCCATTAATGACTGAACGCTGAAAATAATGAGGAATTTTTTTATTTATACAAATATATAACTCGCATATGGTGGACGTCCTACGATTGGGGAGGCGTCCAGTAGTCCATGATTGTAATATTGTATAAATAAATTTTACCCGCGGCTTCGCCCTCGTGATTTTCTCTTGGAAACAGTAGGTAGGTACTCTTTAAGGGGTGAAAGGTATTACATTTCTCTATAAAAATGTAGTTTTATACCTATCGCTAAAATATATCCCTTAAGACTATGGGAGAACCGTTTTCATAAGGGTACATTTTATTAAACGTTATGATAAAAGTAGATTTATACCTATTAATATGTTTAATATACAATTGATATACATCCTGTAACACTACAATTTAAACTCCAAAATCTTGTCGTAAAATAAAATCTTGATTACTTTTTAACTTAAACTTGTATAAAGTGTTTGAAGTAATACTGTAAATTAAGTGTCATAATGATAACTGGTGCCTTAAAACAATCAGTAAACCGGCAATAACACGTCTTAATCTCAATATGCCAATTAAGGCCGTATTACACAAGCATGAGAGGTAGCGGAGGCTCTAAGTGCCTCGTAAAACTGGATTTAATGGCTCGCCCAGCGCCGGGGGAATACCAACCCGTCTTTTTACCATAGAAAGTGAATGGTTTCATAATGTAACTACTAAAATTTAATTTTGGAATGATGCGGAAAGGAGGCCGAAATGTAGATGATTAAAATGTGAATGGTTAATTAACCGCGTTTTAATTTCGCTCAAATGTGGTGTGAAGATAACAATTGTAAAAGTGTAAATAAGTTCAAATTTTTATTTAACCAATTACGATTTATGTAAATGGTAGTAATATAAGTTGAGACTAGATTTCTGCCGGCGACTTTGCGTGAATATTACTTTATCGTTTCCAAACGGAGTTCACGTTTTTTTGTGACCAAAAGTTTCTATGTCACTTTACTATATGTACTTTAATGTTTTTTTCTAATATTCAAACCACAATGACAAATTACTTGGAGAAATCTTTAATCAAAGATGGAGTTACTTTCGTATTTATGTAATTAATCTGAACGATTTACAGTATATCTATAAACTGATTTTAATAAATCCGTAAATGATATAATAAACTTCATAAATATGTACATAACAATCATCCCTTTTTCTCATCATCATCAGCTTCATCACTGATATGTGAAACCACAGAACTTGTGTTCGTGGCGATCTCCATAAGATAATAAAAAATAAATTATATTATTAAAACATTCATTTACAAACATATATAAAGAAAACGAAAGTAAATGTACCTAATAGATTTTTGTATTAAAAAACAGACAAGTAAAAGACGATATCGTTTAGCAAAATCATTAGGCAGACGAGAGACGTCTAATAAAATTCAATTTTGAATGACAAAATAGCTATAAAAAATTAATGTGTTGTACCAGACTCGTCGAGTAGGATTTAATGACCTACCGGGTTTTGATAGGCCGATTTGAAATGGTCGCTATATTAACTGTATCGTTTTTATTGTAATTATAACAGCTACAAATTTAACCTATGCAAATTCTGGCAAATTATTTCCGATTTAATTACCTCTCTTTATGAGTTGTATATTGAGTTCGAAATCAGTTGCAATTTTTAATATATTTGTGTTGTTTGATTTGTAACCGTTTGTACAAGGCTTTATTCTGAATAGTTATAAAAAATGTTCGTGGAACAGATTATATGCGTGATATATGGCTTTATATACAATTTTAAGAGTTTACAATAAAATATGTATTTGATTAAATTCGCAATAGGATCATAAAACCATATGCTTAGAACTGCGAATAAAAAAAGTCGCTTTACACTTTTTTAATTTTTTTATTTATGTACATTTATTATACTTTTGTCTTGTTTCAATGTGTACTGAGTTTTCTTATCAGATATGCGTAGACGTACTTATTTGTAGTCTTTTGAATATAACATGTTTACATAACGTTGTACTCATAGTTTGCGTGACAACAACGCGACGTAAACCGTACTTCAGTAAATAAACCATAGTTTATTTTATTATAAAAATGCAAACGAAAGTTTTATGTCGTCGAACATAAAGTTAATTTAAAGAATAAATGTTATGTTTTAATTTTGAATTCATTTCGAAAATATTGTAATATAAAATGGCATTTTTTATTATCTTATCTTAAATGTAGACCGACCTTGTAAATCGTAATCTTTTTCTTTCCCACTAAACTTTATATAAGTATTTTGTGTAAGCAGCCCTAGCGACGTTGTCACTAAAGACTTGAGGGCTACAGATAGGAAGAAAGGATGTAAGAAGGGAATATAGAAATACTAGAATATTTCAAAGTAATCATTAATTAGATACACCGTCGTATATAAATTATATATAAACACGAATGTTACTTTAGTTACTTAATATCTTGTTATTATTTGTTAAATTATTGTTATATTCTACCCACCCGAATTTTTCTTTGATGTTTGAACGCACTAATCTCAAGAATCGCTGGTCCTACTTGAAAATGTCTTTAGTGTTAAATAGTCCATTTATTGAGAAAAGCTTTTAGCTTTTCTCAATAAATGGAAATCACCAAATTGCTAATGTTACATAAAAAACAAATTAATAAATAAAAATTTTGCGAAGTCTTATTAATCCCGCTATAAGAAAAGTAAAAAAATATAAAATAATAATCAACTACAATTATTCAATCGAACAAACTGCTGAGACGTTTTTCAGATCATAAAATACAAAAGTGGGCACTTTTGTATGCGTTATACATTTATTTTGTAATGCACGATGCTAGCAAATCTATTCATAAAGCGTTTATTGCTGTTGTAAATTAGTTTTAATAAGACAGTGGCGTTTTATTATTCCATCGCACAGCTGTTTGCTTATTTTATTGAGACATTACTCAATTTCTCGAGCGTTACTGATTTTTTGGGATCTTCCGTTTCCTTCTTACGGTTCAGTGCCGATATGTATAGTATTGAATTTATTTACGGTAAAAATATAATATATAGCAATGTACCGTATTTTTATACTTCAAACAGAAGTATTACTCTTTGGTATAAGTTTCATGCTCGTCTAAAACACGTCGTAAATATTTACGATCTTTACATTATTACTTCTTTATTTTATAGAATAATTGCCATGTTTGCCAATTGCTATGACAGAGGTGCCCAGCTTTATGCTGTTTGTTGCATTTTAGCAACATTATTTTGGATGGGCACACTGCCATCTATCGGTTAATCTGAGGAAAGACGAATGTCTATATGGGTTTTAAGGCAGTCGTTTTTGTATGTAATATCTATCAACGTCCTAAATATATTTTAAAGCACCGAAATATCCTGATAAAATAAAAAGTAAAAGAGTCCAAATGCGACACCGTCCTAACTTTTAATAATAATAGATTTCTATCCACCATTATAATTACCCCCACTTTTATATTGTTTCTTATGCAGCAACTTGAATTGTCAATTAACTCGAGTGATTAGGTACACGGTCGATAACAATAATTTGCCCGATTATGATTTTTTTATGACGCCCCATAATGCGAGGTAATTCAAGTACCCTGCTCTTTGAACCGTAGCGGAGAAATGTCTGTTGTTAATCATATTGGTTATAAGTTATTGGTTATAAGTTTATGAAACAGGTTATAATAACTTAAAATAAAGAAATACACAAAGGAATTTTATTAGGTATAGAATGTTTAAAAATTGTGCAAAAATATACGGGAGCTAATATTGCAGAATTTTACATAAAAATAAGTTTCCATTAATAATAGTATATATTGATTTATAAATATCTAGTCGATTGAAATCTCCTTAATTTTTTGTATTCATTAGCTATTGTTTGTCACATAAAATAACAAAAATAATACATTTAATTTAAAAAAAAGTTGCTATGCTACAGGCCTCAGACTTCTCAACCTATTGATATAGTACAGTTAATAACTGGATAATACAAAAACAATAACATTAAAAATAGCCAGTAGGGTATATAATGGCAAATAAGAATGTACAAAATACCTTGAATTATTCGAATTAACTAATTGTTACTTATTTTGTAATCCTTTATTTATATTTAGTGCGAAAAAACTGAAACTACATAATTTTACGCTAGATTGTCTATTGTTATTGAATGTATATTTCATATTCATTTGCAGTATTTGTATTATAGTAACGCTTACAAGTTATGTATGGCTATAGTGAACCTAAAATATATTTTAAAAACTTATGCCTGCGCAAAACTCTGTTGAATCATCGAATGCAGTCTTTACATCCAATCTACGTATAGATGACTCAACATTATAAAAATAGGCGAGCTAGCATTTTTTCCTAAACATAGTATATCTTTCTTTGCTTTCTAAAAAGTTAAGGTCGCATTTAAACTTGATCGTAAATCGTAGACTGCATTCCGAAATCGATGACATTCAATTTTATGATTGAAATATAGCATTTGTATTTTAAAATAATACGTAATATCTGCCTAAAAACGACAGGTACTTAAATCATCATATCAGCCATTGACAGTCCACGGATATAGGCCTCCCCAAGAAACGGAGAATTCTGCCCATAATTGCCGCGCTGAGCAAGCGTATTGGCAATCGCAGAGTACAGCTTTTGGACGGGGGTGTTGCTGCCCATCTCCGCATTTGAGCTGCACTGTTTTGGATGGACATATCGCAATCTGTCGGTTCTAGTACCGGTCCTGGTACACCTGGTATAGGGGGAGGTACTAAATTGCTCTGCCGGTACTTCGCGGCGGTACTTGAATAGTATTCTAAATTGAACATAGTAACAAAATGACGACAAACAGCCAAACGACAGTACAGAAGCTAAAAGCCGTTTAAGCTAAGTTCACACTCGAGTTCACAGTTGCATGTCGCACAGTATAACGCAGGCTACTGTGTGGTATCATGTTTCGCGCAACGATACGAGCCCTGACTTCTGTCCAGAGTCGGCGCTGGCCTAGAATGTATTTGTGTATGCCTACAGAATTAGTCCCGTAGATTTGATTCAGTACTCATAAACTCTAATATGTAAAAATATAACATAATTTGCCCACGCATCCAAAATTGCTTCATTTGGAAACTGACGTGAAACATGAATGACCATATTTGGATCTTTAGCCTTTATAGATCTTTTCGAGAACAACGCATTTTGGAATACTTCTATATAATATTTATACTAATATATAACTAGTATTTATATATTATTCAAATGGTTTTTATTTTGTTTAAATTATGTCTATTAAAAAAATTATAAAAATTTATAAGCGCGAGATCTCAATAGATAATTCTCTTAATATTGGTCCCTATTTATTAAAACAACATTCGCGTATGATGAAGTATTCGTGATGATGTATTGAACTTATTTATTTGGTCTTACTATTGACTATAATCATACAGAAGTAATGTATGTACATGTCAATAGAACAGAATTAAAAGGTTGGATGAAACAAGACAAAAATAACTTACGTCTTCATAGTCAATTAATTTACTCGATCTTTTTAAAACGTCCGCTATGACAACCCTTAAACGACTATACAGAAGGTCACTTCAGCTCGAATAAGAGCTACAGTGTGCAGTGGTGTTTTGCAAAATTACAACAATTCACTACAATCATACAAAACGGATGTATGTACGAGTACGTGTCAATAGAGGAGAATTTTTAAGTTGGATGTAACGAAACGAAACTAACTTATCATCATCATCATAGTAGACGTAAAATACCCATAGCTGGACATAAGCCTGCCCGGGAAAAGAGGAATTTACACATAATTGCAAAGTTGGGTAATCGTAATGGCAATCACAGTGTAGCTTCGCAACGAGAATGCTATAGCCCGTCCCCGCCTTGTTATATTTGAGCTACATTGTTTTGGGTGTGGGCCTAGTTTTCTCGGACGATTTTTATAGGGGGAGGTACTATTCTACTCTGCCGGTATACCACAGCCATATTACTTATATTTTGAGTCAATTAATTGTTTTGATCTTTTTATAACGTCGGTGATGACAACCCTTAAACGTCTATACAGAAGGCAGTCTGGCTCGAAAATAAGCTACAGTGTGCAGTGGTGTTTCGCGCAACCCTGTTTGTTATGCACGGCGAGGCTGCGCGCCCTGATTTTTGTTCGGTGTCGGCACGAGCCTGAAATGTATTAGTGGATTTAACGCCTACAGAATTGGACCCTTCGATTGGGTGTGCGCTGAATTCGCTATTAGTCGGGGACACTAGTTTGGGATTGGGTGGTGTTCTGTTTGTTTGTACTCTACGTTTGTACGTTACTATTTTTTATATATAACACAAACATATATTGTTTTATATTTATATAATCCTACTCATATAATAATCATGTAAGTTTGTAAAGATTGATCGATGTTTGATATTCTTTCATGCCGGTACGGTTGTACTGTGGTGGATGATATCACAAAAAAAATATTGCCCTGAAATAACGTATAGGCTACTGTTTATCATCAATTCTGTTTCCAATAGATAAAGCTTTTTATTTTTTTCTGTTTGTACAGTTTAGCTGTCAAAGAGAGACATAGACTTCAACTCGGAATAACAAGTTCCTCAGAATGTGATATGAAGACCTTGCGAGCAAAGTCGCGCTAGGAAGCTAGTTATAAGGTGAAATTGATGGGTGCTGATGTGGACATGCTCGCGTTGATACATTTAAACTTTTTCCCTACAATTTTTTATTATGGCTAACAAATTTATTAGTGCAATTAAAGAGAAATTTATATAAAATAAATTCACACTACTTTTAAAAATTGATATAGTTCCGAGTTTAAAGCACTTATGTTACAGATTTCAGATCATAGAAGAAAGAATAACAAATATAATATGAGTCTACTTAAACACATAATTAACAGTCAGACACGAAACCAACATACATTTTCAGTATAAACGTTTATCCCGGGTGAGGATCGAACTCACAACCATTGGCGCATAAAATAGGGACACTGCTGAATGTGCCATCAGGGCCGCCGTCTATATATGTATATAAAAGGAAAGGTTACGAGATTAAGAAATATACTATAAGCGTTATAATCTTTAATATTGTTTAAGGGTTCCTTTTATAACGTTGGGAAACATTAAGAAAGAACTTTTTAATTTTTACCCCCTAAGTGGGTATAAAGGGTGTGCAAAGTTAGTTTGAAAGTTCAACAACTTAACGGGGGTGAAACCGCGAGGCGTAGTGTGATGTACGAATGTGGATACTTTAAAAACCACCCCTAATTTGCGCTTGTAAATATATTAATGAGGTTATCCGTTTTTAATACATGTATAAAAATCACTCATACCACAATAAACAACACACAACAATTATTTCCACCTGCTTCAATTACATTGCCGGCTTACACATTCAGAGACATATGTCTTGTTGGTAGGAAGTGGGCGTTGTACTCAAATGCCTTATCAAACGATCAGTACCAAGTTATTACCAAGCGTACTGAATTATTATTTTTGTTCTGTAACACGAGAAAAAATAGCGATACCAGGAAGGCTACTTGTTATAAAATATTGACTCCACTACGAAGAATAATCATTCGGTTATTGAATATGTTATGTAAGACTTGGAACGGGTTTCGGATTTTTTTATTCTTGTCTTGCACGTCATTATAACACAGTAATAATATTTTATAATAATTCCGATTAACAACTTCTGCATAAAGATTAGGTATACTAATATGATAGTAATTTTCCTAACGTCAACGTGCCACGAAACTTGTGTAATTAGAAATCGATAATTACAAAAGCGCTAATAGAAAAACTTATCTTTAAACGGCTTCAAAAAGCAGTTTATTTAATTTTATACATTGTTTATTCAAATAACACAACAAAACTACCGTTATACATGCGTGATACGCTTGTATCATTGCCTCTGACGGGAAACTTTGTCTATTAACTACAAAGGTAAAGGTAAACATATATGATAACATTATACAAATATTATTGACCTTCGAGTATATACACTAAGAAGTCTGCTCCGTTATATTTTATATGTGAGCCAAAGTTGCTCGGTTGGGTCAAAATAACCAAGGTCAAATTCATCAGTTTAATGTATTAAAGCTATACTATAATTTTAATCGAGATTTGTATAACCATGCCATGAAACTGAGAACTGAGTAGAAAACCAATATCCACTTTCTCTTTTTCGATTACTAGCAGCGATCCGCGGTTTTACGCGCGTGTTTCCTTTTCCAATATGTAATTGGGGAGTGTTATATAGTGTATGTTATTGGCTAATAGTTTTAAAGATGATTTGTTACAAACATACAAAAACTAATATCTTGCTTACATAATAACTTTTTAAATGGCGACCTCTATTTTCTAATTGTGAAATATATTTTGAAATCGGTCCAGTATTTTTTGAGTTTATTCGTTTTATACATACATACAAATATTGTATCTTTATATTGATAGTGTAGATTAGTATATAAGATACGATCCAGTTAAATTGAAACAACTTTTAAAGTCTTTATTTCACTTTATCATTTATTTCCACACTAATTAACTCTATCGATCTTTACCTACACCCGTCTTAGTAAGGCGGGGTACACACGAGTCTCATTTCCCGCCCACGCCGCTTCCGATGTCGTCAGTGCCTACCTACTGTTGCTGACACATCTGGATATCCTTGGGTTTAAACCTGCGAGTTCATTCGAACGGATTAGCCCATATATTAAGAGCCGCACCAATTCCGTGATTTATTAAGTGAAATGACAACAGTTGCCCAACCAACACCTAGGACTGTAAATTTGTGCTACATTAACGACATGTAGATAAAAAATGCTATATAGCATTTTAAAAGATTTTTATTCGAAGAAATTAAAATACGGTTTTATAATGATATACAACACCCTTCTAATTAACTGACTGCGTGAGGACTCCCGCTAAGAATTTCGGATTCAATGCTAATTGACGCAAAAAAACAACTCGGCAAATTGCTGCGAAAACTCCCTAGAATTACAACGCGCTTTTTCGATTTACGTTGATGACTATCTCTTTTGATACCATCCAAGTTCCATTGTTACTAACTGCCTTCGAATTTAGGAAATAATTATGCCTCTAACTTCAGTTCATAAATGTAAAATATATCTCTAAGAAAATTATAAATCACCTAAACGGCATCTATTAATCGTCGGTGTATCCACATATTTTTATGTTTAACACAAATTGTATTCATAATTCTAAATTGAGCGGAATAACATAATATGTCATATGACGTAATGCTTTGAATCAAACTAATTACAAGAAACCCTGTTATCTATCCACAAACGAGTCACTTAATAATTTCTAGCCACACACCGCGGCGGTCGGAGCCGGCCTTCTTTATCACTGTAGTATTTGTTCAACCATTACATTACTCACTTGGGTCTACTACCCAGCCATTTTGAAGAGGCCATCCCATTAAATAGCTCTCCATATCTTAAAGTATCAACGGAACTCGAAAGCCTTGCTCGGCACAGATACGCAGATTTTTTCCCTCCAATTTTAGAATGAGCTTATCGGAATGGCAATTATTACATCAATGAAAGTCACATTGACCCACTATTTAGTTTAATTACAAAATCGGATACAAAATAAATCTATGCTTACTTATCGCAATACAGTGGCTGATAATAATAAATAAATACGAGTAATCTTATTAAAATTATTAGTAATGTTAACAAAACTAGCTTAAAAGTGTCTGCTCTTTATGTACAACCACTATCTAATAAATACATTAATATGACAGTAACCAGTAGCGGTTATTCTTTCCTCATCCCTAATGCGATGTTATCAGAGGGACGGAAGAAAGGGACCTCGGCGGCATGCTTTGCCACTTAAAGTGAGGCTATTTATATCTATGGAGGGACCCTTGAGAGACAGAGTTGAGCATCTGTCTGGCTCGACTTCCAATTTACTTTTTTCATCTGTAATTTGTCGGCCAATTTTTGAGGTTTCGAAGACTTTGTCGACGCAATAGGAACTCAAGTTGACTCCTATATGGATATATTGAACTTGTTCTTTCCTTCAATCGCTTTAGCTATCCAAATTTGTTCAAATTTCACCATACTTGTGATGTAACGATTTTGCGTAAATTTAGTATCAAAATGTTTTATCTTAATACCGAAATTATCATCCAGTGTACACGTAATAAACTAGTTTGAAGTGAGTAATTAAGTAATGAACCGTTTCAACTATCATGAATGGAAGCAGTTTTACAACACTTATTCCAGATACGATAATAAACAGTCGTAAAATTTTGTGAGAACATCTGACTCGGCCGCAGTGTAATATAATTTATAGACAGCAGTAATTAAAAAGGCTTGTGGACATAGATAGCCATTTATTGAAACCAGATGCCAAATGAGCAATTAACCGACTAGAACTATTAGTTTGGTACATTTATATCTTATCGCTTCGCATTAGTCTATGGCTACTGTTGCACACGCTTAATCAGGGTAATTGGTATACATTAAAACACGTCATCTTTGAGCAAAATTAATAAAAATGATACATACAATTAATTTTATTATTTCTTTTCAGGTATGTATCAACGGTCAACTTTGTTGTAAAATGACAAGGTGTATTGTAAGTATTTATGATACTATAATAGAAGCGAAAAATGGATAAATATAACAATTCAAACTCACCGTGAGACGTTCGGAGTATTATAAGTGTATAGAAAATTTGTATAGACAGAACTAGAATATAAAAATCCGTTGTGCAAGTTTCACAAAATCTTTTTAAACACCAACTGCATCGAGAAAAAGCGTTGAACTTTTACACAAAAGCACTCAGGTAAGTGTACCGATAGGTAGGAGCCGTTTATAGAATGGGATAGAGTCTTATCCGCCGTCTGAGATAGTGATAGCCGATTGGGGGAGTGTGAGAGGGATAGGTGTATGCACCTCGGCTGCGCCCTGCAAAGCTTAGAGCTCAGCTGTCTGCCGAGCGGTGATGTTTGAAACACGGGACAGGCGGGGCTTAGCTACAAATCACTCAATGTCACATTTTGACATTTGAGATATTAGGTCTTTTTTTCTATAACGCCGCCACCTCTTGTTTCTCGGTACGCTTTTAGGTATCATTCGTTTGAGATGACATTTTCTTTTAATTAGACGCATGCGACTGCGCAGATTGGAGCACTATACATTGTACTGGCAACACGTAAACGTCATTAAAGATTCACACGCGGCTTTACAGTGCCAATAAAGTTTACAACTCTTGTCGCTGCCCATTTTAAATTTGGAATCAAACGGTTCTGTCTACGAATATGACCGGCTGGTTGAGCTTGGTCTGACTTTCGTCTTGCAGTACCTATGTCTAGAGCTCCGACTACACTGGCCGGTTATGCTTCGAGGAAGTGAGTCCAAATTGCCCAAATGAGGTCATAAAAGTCCCGCTGTGTAACGTCTCAATACAGCGGTGCTGCGCTAATCATATTTTTACTGCCCACATAAATTACTAGAGGAACAATAGTGTTATCCGTAGTGGTAAATTAGGCGACATGCATAGTTGACCACATTTAGTTGTTTTCATAAGTAAAACATAGATCATCAATATCAATAAATTATGTATTACAGTAATAATATTAAACTTGATTTTCATTTATAATAATAATATGTAAGTAGTATAAAAAGTTCTCGTATTGAAACTAAAACTAATTGGAACTGAATTAAAGTTAATTGCACGAAAATGAAATAAGCAGTACGATGATAATTACTGGAGACTTGATTCCCTCAAATCCGATTTACTTTAAAATTGAAGTCTTAGATAAACTTTAGGTATTCTAAAACAAATTAATGTGTGACTAGATTTAGTTATTAATTTGCTTACTTATATACCATGTAAGTATATTAAAGTTTTACATTAAGCTGTGCATATATCGAATTTAGTCAAATTTAACGCAGTACATAATTAAAGTTGTTTTAAGTTTTTTTATACGTATAATTTGTTTTTAAAGCAACGATAATTTCTCAACGTGTTTCCAACACATTGTCGTACTAATAAATTACTATTGTCGCTAAAAAAAGAAGTACCCTAACCAAAGCGGTCGTAAAACAATTACATTTGACGAACGACAAAAAAGCAAATGTCCATGTGACTATTTTGTAAGGAATTACGCAAAATGTCCAAACAACTCTGAGCTTGGAGGAAACAATAACCCGGGCTTTTGTTTGCATAATTAATTTTGCCAGAACCCAACGATCGACCGCATGGTTCCGCACTACCGTTACACTCGTAAAACCAACAGTATGTTAACACACTTACTCGTCTCTTATGTGCGCTCAATTATGAACACATTAAAGATCATTTTCGAACATCTCAAGCGCACAAATAAAATTGTAACATTACTTGAACAAAAGTTCGCCACTTATGGCCGTCCGTATGTGCACGGTAATTGAGTTCAGTTTAGCTTGATATTTTGGATAGCAGTCAAAGACAACCAAACGAATTTTTTTCTATTTCTTTTTTCACATAGTCTAAACAATAGTCATTATGAATTACAAGTATAATTACGTAGTTCCTATTATTCCGTCTCGTTTCGTTAAAATAGGATTTATTTAAAAAAATTACGATGGTATACTTTTTTGTGTTGATCTTTTTTTGTTTTTTTATTACGGACGCGGATATTATTCTGCCTAATCCTATACAGAAGCGTTCTAAAATGAGTTAATTGTCTGTTAAAACGCATTATACTCAAATACTACGAAATTGATATTGAAGCCAATACGACTTTCATCAATGCGCGGAGCATTTCGTGCCAAAGATTTTGTTATATATCTAATAAATTCGCTATCAGTAACGTTTTGTGTAAATGAGCTGAAACAATTATTGTTGAGGAAGAGGTAACTCCTCATATATTATAGATATATTATATTATATATACAAGCTTCCCGGGCGCCCCTTTATCTGCGTGGTCTTCACGTTACATCGTGTCCTGCGGGAACTTACCCAGGCTCAAAAACCGCTGATGTTCACTAGAGTTTCCGCATGATACGTTGATACAAAAGGCATACAATAAATATATAGACGGACACACTATCAAATTTATAATGTTAAATGTTATAGATAGTGAAACTTCAAATATATATTTTTAAATTTATAGTTAAACATTTAAATTGTATTCTTTATATAAGCATAATTTCACGTATCTCAAGTATTTTAAGTATATTAACAAAATTTATGAGATCTTGATAGCGTATTATTTGCATGTACAGTATATTAAATTCAATTATTTTGTATATCATATGCTAGTTATCTTTTAATACATCAGTCATTCCCACTGAATCAGATCGCGGGTTTTACGTATGTGAAATTGAAAATGAAATTATTTAAGATTAATGTAGCTTCTCAGCACACAGATATTTATAAACATTTAGGTAGAAACTCTAGGAAATGTAAATTTTAAGTAAAAATACTTGGTAAGAGACTGATCCTATCAAGTTGGTCTTCTCGGTCTCGTTCCGATCTCGCTCACATTGCAAGCAATGCGCATGCATTGGCCTGGCTTCTTTTTCCCGTATGACGTTGAAACTAACGTCACTACCAACCTGCATAGAGTTGTTTCTTTAAAAATAGATTTTTTTCCCATAGACATATTGGTAATTAACCTTCATAAAAGAATATTTTATGAAACAAAGATATTAAGTGCTTATAGATTTCAAAGTCACACAGCTCTACTTAAACATGAAAGTTTCCTACTCTTTGAACGTTTGAAGTTAATGGGATTAAGTCATGCTTGAACCGAAGACCGAACTAACGGCAATTGGTTTTAACCATTTTAGAACCTCCGTACTTCGTGTTTTACTTCCAGAGTATTTATGAGTCCACCTGTATTTAGCCCAACAAGTGAATTAGGTAGTATATGATTCACCTATTGGATTGCAATACATTATCTTTCTTTTGTTATGTATAATTCCTATATACTAAAGAGTTGAAGCGTATCAACCTTAATGGAATGATTCTAGAAAATTCTTCTTTGTTATACTACTTTACTATTAATATATCCCCTCGGTAAGATTATATTGGCCGGGTTACACTCTGCGGTACCTACACACGCGCCTGACAAAGGTTTTCTAATATAGGCGCCCCCTAGTGAGCTAAGACGTCTTGATGGATGGTCACTTTATTGAAAACCAATATGTAGACGGTCACGCGATTCCAACGAGATTATTGTAGCACAATTTGATTACCTAGCGAAAACTGGGGAGGAGGCATTGTTTATTTGTTTGGCTGATCGTGGAGGATACACGCAGTCGAAACAAAGCATTTACATGAGATGAACCTCATACAAAAGGTCGTTTGCATTGATACCTCTTACCTGTTTCTATCACCAGCAGTGTTTGTGTTGCTGTGTCCCGGTTCAAATGATGAGAGATCATGTAAAACTCTAGGGTTTGCTTTCATTACCTATACAAAGTTTAATCGTAACGAAATGGATTTAACTAAAGAGATTATATATTGGTAGTTTTTTTATGTAATTATTTATTCAAATATTTTTTTTACTTAAATAAGCTGTCTTATTGGGGTGGATAATTATCTAGCAGGTCTAGATAGTCTAGTTTTTCATCATCACCGGAATTTTAATGGCTTCATAGAGAAACCAGATACTTACAATTTAATTAAGTGGCAAATTTAATAAAAATAACATATTTATGAGAGAGTCCAGTTTCAAAATCCATTAAACTTTGAAAGATCGAAAAGAATATTTTTACTCACAAATTTTTGTTACTCTCAATATTCTAACGCCTGTGTATTTATGATATCAAAACTAACTTCTGCAATCCCGATAATAATCTCCGGGCATTCTTGGATACCTCCCAACAGTTCACACCTATTGTAGGTATCTAACCTACTAAACGCAAATAGCGCGTTACCTAACATTTGTTCTTAATATGCAGTACTAATATTTATGTGCATTTAAGAGCTTTCAATCTCTTTTATGTTTCTTAATGCCTGGGAGTACATTATATATAAACTAAATTTATATGTGTTTTGTAACTGAGTTCAGGATTTTTTTGCGTGTTAATTAACAAAGTTAGTAATTATTGCGTTTGCTGATCCAATATAACTAATTTCGCATATAATTATTAACAAGGTGAGGGTAGTGTAGATACATAAAAATACATAAAAAGATCTATAAAAACTATAGGCTGAATGCTTACGAAAGTACTTCTTCAAAGTCCGATATAATAATATTAAATGAAACATTCATAGCTTTAATTGGTACATATACCAATATCAATAATTGGTACAAACATTAGGTACCTACTGTATGTTTATATGAGAAACAAGCCGATAATCGTGCGGGTCCGGAACTCAGAAAAACAAAAGAGATTACTCATCCTACCGTTCGAACTCTATCTGAGGAATCCTCAGGGTGCCCGCCAGGAGGCGGGAGGGGGGATACCGTCGGCAAAAATAGCACAGCCACTTTAATACATATTTAACGATAAAATAAAATACCTTTGATATACTATCAACTTAAAAATAAAGTGTTAAAGTTATTTCAAGCATAGTTGTGTAAAATATTTTCAATTAATGAAGACAATAGTTCATATAACGTGTAATGGAGTTGTTAATTTAACGCGTATTAAATTTCTAGGAAAAAATACAATGCAAGGCCACCTAATATAACAACATTCTAAGCAAATTTACTCTGAACTAAATTATTTTTTATATATAGTTATACCTTTTAATATTTGCGAATTCAGGTAACTGAAACTTCAAAAAAAAAACTATAAATTTTTGTAGGTGCATAATATAGGTACCTAATTATTACTTTAACTAAAAAAAACAAAAAATATCAAGAATGATATAGTTTTTGTCAATCAGGAATATAATAGTTTTCGACAAATAAAAATAAACAAATCACGAATGATATAATATGTATCGACGAACTGTCAATCAACGGATCAACTCCAATGACACCGAACCGTTAACGCGCCCGACAAAACAAAATGAAAAATGCACGTCTACTGCTCTATCCCTACCCACCCCTAGACCGAGACGAGAGACCGTAAGACGGAGTACAGAGAAAGTTTGAGTGACGTACCCCCACCACCGCCCCTTTTCCCCCGCCAGGATTTATGGCGCCATATTGGATTGGGACAAGATGACACGAGGCTCGGATAATTTGGGCAACGGTATCACGTGACGGCCCCCGAACTGTGAAACGGCACTTTAATTATGATATTCGGAGTTTATTCCGTTTGGAGTTCGCGAATATTCTAGTCAAGTTTCAGTGTTTCGTATTATGTGCCGGGCACTCACTGAAGTCGTCTGCAGTAATAATTCAGCTTTCTACCTATTATTATCTAAAGATAAGTCGTTATCACGAATAGATTCACTAAAGAAAGGTAATTAAAGCGATAGTGGATTATTAACATATTTATAAACTTTTTGCATAGTTACCCCTGAACTGAA
Source organism: Heortia vitessoides (assembly GCA_020976665.1). NCBI lineage: Eukaryota > Metazoa > Arthropoda > Insecta > Lepidoptera > Crambidae > Heortia > Heortia vitessoides. Next base: position 6,411,999 of record JACJUM010001610.1, on the reverse strand, counting down.
AGATGCCATAAACAAAGTTAACTCATTGGAGGGGTAATAAATAACCACCGTTGCATGCACTCGCGCGCAGCGTCTGATATCTTGACGCGCATGCGCCGCTTGGCGTGCCAAAGCACATGCGTCTACGCATTCAAGGATGTGGGAAATAATATGATAGGTTAATCTAAAATCTTTAAGCATACTTTTGTTAGGGTAAGGCATTGTAGTCCGCAAATTCTTTTTTCTGCTAGCATTATTTTCTCTTAGGACATATCAAATCTTCCAAATTATATATTTCCTAAAAATATGAAACGGCTAAGACTACATATATTCTATATATAAGATATATATTTTTTTCATTTAATCTAGCTTTGTGTTTTGTAAGCACGTTTGAGTTACTATATCAAGTATATTCGCCATTTATAAAACCTGCTGACAAAATATTAGGTACGACAAGGACAGCAACAAACTGCTAGTCACCAAACACTCGAGGGTGCGAATGCTGCAAAAACAGAAATCTCGTTAAGATGACAATTTATGGGTTGTTTTTGCTAAATGAAAATAGTCGCGGGCCGTGAACTGAGACAGACCTTTTTTGATTTTCTTAATGGAATCTTTCCGCTTGGGATTTGTGTCGAGCGATGCGTTAAGCTCCTCCGTTTACTCACAATACCCCATAGTTCCAGATTCGTATAGCCTTCTTTTCTCTCTTGAACCGTTGTCGAATTTTGGCACGCATTTTCCTCAAACTGGCAACACAAAAAGTGCTTTCAAACTGTACCGAAAGAACTTCGGATTAAACATTTCGAAGGAGAAAAGCGATCGGGAAGTAGGTAGCTAAATAATTAGCTGTCCTTCTTATTTCTCGGGACAATAAAACCTTCGGAACGTTGATACAACTTTCTTTGTAATAAAGCAACCAGCCGGAAGCATTTCATGATTTATGACAAAGCAAATTTTTATTTCCATTTCTCTTCGTTCATTGTTTTTTTTTATTATTATTTTGCCACAATTCCGCGCAGCTTTTCTGTTGTAAAAAGTCGCCGTGGAAAGTCGCTTTCGCTTAGTGGAAATGGAAAAAGCAGAGAAAAAAGAAACTCCCGCATATGTGTTTCATAGAACTCGGACTTTACGATACTGGCCTTTACGAACGAGTAGAGCATTTGAAAGGTTAACATATTGCCTATATTTGTGTGATACATACAAATTACAATAACATTATATGCTGAAGAACTAAACTTACATATAAACGTCACAATTAACTTCTACAAATTTAAGGTTTTAAATAAATACGTTTAAAATACTCACGAGTGTATGATTTCAAATAAAACACTGCCACAAGTCTATAGATAATAGATATTTTTATTAAGGAAATAAAATTTATTTCACACCACAAATAATAATGTTTACCATTTATAATTGAAGCGATGTGACTAAACAGTCTAAAATGTTAATTATGGGAGACTGGTGCCTATGTGGGTTCGCAGAGCTGTATTACTGGTCACCAATCTCTCCCACGTTCCAAACTTCCTTATCTGTAATATCTTCATTCTTATATAGGACAGCAATAATTTGATTTATAAGTTGAGTTAAATTAAGCGCGAAGAAAAAATATTTTTTTACAAAAATCAATTAAAAGAAAATTGTAATAATAATTTTTGTATTGTTTGTTTTCAATGTTTACGAGTTTCTCTTGCTTCCTCTGGTTATATTAAGCCGCCCGAGTTTGTCTTTAAATATTTATATACTACAGACATTTGACTTTTTTTACTACGCATTTTGTCATTGGCATGTGTCATTGTTGGAATTTTATTTTATATCTTCGAC
>JACJUM010001610.1:6393110-6410093 GCA_020976665.1 Heortia vitessoides | reverse complement strand
TCGGAAGCAGTTCTTATGTATGAGATGTAATGTATTATTCTATTATATTTTTAAATGTTATATAAATAATTTGCTCTTAGAAGTCTTGTTAATGTCCCAGGTTATATTCGCTTTCTTAAATTAGCAACAAATATACGGAACCAGAACTATTTATCAATTATTTTAAAAGCTACTTTTTTATGTTATCTAATATTGATTCAAAATTTTAGTTATGGGTTTCAAACTGGATCATTCTTCAGGAGCCCTAAGACGACCGATGTAGCAATTCCCCCCAGAACGGTAATCCCAAACGGCCACAATTATAAATACATTTATCTAGAATTATTCCGTAAAGTTTCTCATACCTTTGCAGCCGTATTAAATAGAAGGTACCCGGCCCACCCCTGGGACGCTGCCGAGGCGAGTACACGCCACTCACTCTTTTTGTCCCGTTTTTCCTGTCACGCTTTCCTTTTCGGATGTCGCTGTCTCACTCTGGCGCACAAAATTCTTATGGAGTCGTTTCTATATATATTCGTTGGCTTTAAAACCAATATAAAAAATTTACAAAACCTGATTACATAATTAGAAGCTGAAGATATCTAGGTATATTGTTAATGTCTAGAAGCTAGACATTGTCACGTTTGTCACCATATTATAATAATCAAGATTCCTAATATTAATAAGAGGAATAACATGAATACTTCATTTACAATATCGGAGTAGGAACTAATACAACAACCAACAGATGTTAGTGTTAAAAATAACAAAATTATTTCAATAGATAATTAATTGAAAAACCACCCGCTCTATAGTTTTAATGTCGCACACACGTCGTCCTATTTTCTTTATTCCATTCTGTTTTGTTGCGTCCCGCTGTTTCCGTACCGCGGACACTTTTGGTTAGTTTGCTCTGTTTTCCGTGTAATAAATAATAAAGGCCATTCCATGGAAAATGCTTATATATAATACTTGGTCAAAATATGAAGGTTCAGGACCTACCTCGAATGGAGCGATGTAATCCGTTTATATGCATTCATCTAAAATTACTTGTACAATGACATTCCGCTTCAAAGTATAAAATTATTTCTCTATCATGTTATTATTTGAAATAGTTATAGACCATATGAAGAGGTGCCTACATCGCGGCCTTGCCTATGTTATCTCAGTTTGACCTATTAATATGCATCAATCAGCTCTTGATAACTGTTGATTGTAATTCTGCACTAGACTGGACCTGGAACATTTTCCATTCTGCCTCGTGTGTGTATTTTTAGTCATATTTATTGTTAGAAACAGAAAAGTAAAAATCAGTACTCTTAATTAAAAATAATATACTTAGAACAGATTTGGATTAAAAAAATTCCATTCGACAAACGATTGACTGATTTTTTCCATGAATACAAATTCGAAACCGCACACGAATACCACGATCGTAAATTTAAAAAAATCAAAACAACCGTAAACCGATAATGGTTGGAATCTTTTAATGAATTCAGATATAATTCAGACGGATATTTGATGTATAGCGGTTTAATATTCTATTAACCTTGTATGTGAGTTTGCTAATCGATGATATATAATCGATATATTACAATTCGATAAGGGGCACTGTCATTGAACGATACAGTTTTTCATTTTGTGTATCGATTGGCACGCGCGTAGTTTTATTCCCCCGATAAATAGATATTTATAGTAGGGTGATACCATCTATCTATTCAATGCCTTGATTTATGTTTTGGCCGTATAATTCTGTATCGAAAACAACTTTTTTTAATCATCCATCTTTGTGATCTAATTCGATGAGCCGTAATGAAATATGGCGGACATTGTTGTTATACAAAATTTGAAATTAACGCTTTAAGATCAGTTATCGATTCGACAGCTATAAATAAACGCGAAGTTCGATATTATTAACTGCAGTGGTCATAAGTCATTTCAGAAGATGCGCTAAATTGAAGCGATTGTTGGTAAATGTATCGACTCGTTTGTCTTCACATCGCTTACAAAACTACATAAAATATTTTCGAAACAAATGTATTATAATGGTTTAAGAACATTATCTCACAAAAATTATAGTAACTCACAAATTAAAATAGTATCTAAGTACCTACTCAAATACATTTATCTCGTTTTGTTTGAGTATTTTTCGTAGAAAGAAACACCATCAAATAACTATTTTTTACATGTATTTTTATTTGCCTACGTCATACATATTCTTAACTATATAAAATCGAATATCTTCATTCAAAATGTGCTATTTATACCTTTAAAGTAAATATTATGTGCCTTAAAACTTAACTGTATACTAATACATCAGATTAATATATACCTATGATCAAATATATAAAGACGAAGAGTAGGTAGGTAGGTTTGTGTTATCACAAACGTACCTTTTGTTCGGTGGCACTGGAATTGACGTCTGAGTAGCAATAAGTTCGTCCGAAAAAAAACAACTCATACTATTTACAATTACAAATGTAATTAAACACACAATTCTCAAACATCGTTCAAAAACTAAAAAACAAATAGAGGTATATACGTGAAATACTTTGAGAATAATATTAGAAAATAAATGTAAGTTCGCCTTAGCAAAAGAATCAATTTTATTGGTAAAACAAGCGCGCTTGATTTATGCGGTACGAACGTGGCCAGCGATATCGTGTCACCGGCCGCCGTTCGCGCCTCGCCTCAATGTGCTAGAATATTCTTTTGTGTTTACAGCCACAATAGATTTCGATTCAGGGCTCTCATAATGATCCTGCATAGAATACGATTTGGCGACGTAAGAATTCGCGCTATTGTCAAGCGAGATGTAATTTGTAGTTCATTGTTCAGGGACGTTTAATTTTGCTCAATATCGTTGAATATTTACCGGGATTTAATATAAAATTTCGTTAGTAACGTTATTTCCCATATTTCCTTCAAACTTCGTATTTCATACATTAAACTAATAAAGAAGGCCCTTTTATTGCATAAGGGGAAAAATGGCCGATGAAAATTTGGTCCTATTTTTTCTATTTCTATATTATGAAATCAGCAAACAAGAATACGGTCCGCTTGATGGTAAACGTGACCGCAGCTTATAGACGCTTGTGTCATCACAAATATATCACTAGCGTGTCACCAACCCTGTGAACTGAATATACTATGTCACATTTACCCAGTAATTTCACTACCTCTCACAACCTTCAAACCGGAATACAGCGAACACTGCTATGTGACGGTAGAAATAGGCGAGTGAGGTTTCATGTGGTGTGTATCATTGTAAATACTAGAATTTTAAATATTAAATAATAGTTGTTAATATTGACAACCAATGGTACCTACGTTGTACAACTGCAGATTAATAAACAGCTCAGTGTATAAAATAAGCATAAAAACACGTTTTAACTTTCGTACATAGCAGTTGAAAGGGATCATAAATACATTGGCCACTCGAAAATTCATGCGCCCTTTACGCTACTCGCCGATTGGAATCTAATAAAACATCGTGTTTTACCGCAACCGCTGTAATAATTTCCAACGTGCTATTTAAATGTTAAAACAGCTCAATGGCTCGCATATCAGTGGGCAGGTGAAACAAATGATTATGTAGTCCTCAACCACTAACCGACGTGCAGCTTCACAGCAAACACTCCGCCACCCCGCCCCGTAATTGACATCTATTTGTATTAATATCCACGTTCTATCATCAATTTGCTGCATCTTTTAACCATTTGTCATCATTATAATGTACGAATATATTAACATTAGATTAACGCTTCAAAGGCATAAATTTAATAACGACAGTTCAGCAACAGAACTATTTAATATTGCTACCTTTTTGCAATGTTTCAACAATTCCATCGTGCCTTTTATATCATCTTTATAAGTTAAAAATGATACTTTTAAATGTATTCAATGAAATCATCAATTACTATCGTTTTATTTGAATGTCTGTTACATACATTGTAACACACAATAAGAAATAATCTGTTGAGAGCTGATAGATCAGAAGGATTAAGGTCACGTATTTCGGATAATATAAAACCAGCCCGGGTGCCGCATCCGTGACTGAGACAAAACAGTTGACCGACGAAAACGTTCTCCCATAAAACAGCATATGTTTCATATGTATGTTCGGAAATTATATACCTAAGAAAATTTAACACGTAACATTGTTACTGGCGTCCGATATCCAAAAAAAAAATCTGTAAATCAACAATTAGTGCTGCACCTAACCCTTAATTCCACGCTTTAGCATTGCTCATAGAGTCCAAAACGATAGATAGTCGGATGGCCGGAATGGTCTGGGCCAGACGAGACAATAGCAAATGGACTAAGGCAGTAACTAAGTGTCATCTAAGAATAGGGCGAGACGAGCAGTTGGCACCTTACCAGCCGTCAGGTGGCGTCATTTTAAGACAGGAAGACAGTCTCGATATAAAGAAATACAAATTCGAATATATTGTATAATTATCTGGCACATTGGACTACAGCAAATCGAACGTAACAATCATTTACAGTATTATAAATTTCTCAATTGAAACAACTTGGATTGAGACGGTAGATTACAGCAGTGTATAGCTCATGTTTAATTGTCATTTCTCATGATACGGTATCTGTATTGTATTACACTTCTCGGCCACAAATCCGCGTTCGGCTCAATTCCTAACGGGCGCAGGGAACTGTTTAAATCATGCGCGCGCGCCAAAAATAAACTGCGCGCGATCACTCCCGCGCCGTAAATTCACTGCTAATTTACAGCCCCTCAATGTTATAAATAAATAAATATTCGTCGCCGTACGCTATATCCTCGTCTGACACAACGTGCCACCGCTTGTATGGAACTGTCATAACAGATCCTTCGCCGTGAATTTAATGGTCTGCTACTCATACAACCCCTTATAGTATACGCTATACGGTGTTAGAATCAAGACAAAAATGTGTTATATGAAAAATCTTTCAAAATCTTTGTCGAGGCATTTAAAGAGTTTTGAATAGCACTAACAATGTTTATGTAATGGAAAATTTCTGGTCGACTTACTGTCGCTGTAAAAGCAGAAGAGCCAAGAGTGGGTCCAATTATATTGACTGAATTTAGGAATAGAATGGAATTTACCAATAGTTTTATACATCATATAAAACTGAAGATACAATAAACATTTTAAACTTCAAACACGAACGGAAGATACGAAAAATATTTTCCCAGAGCCTTACTACGCATTTCATGTCACCTAAATTGGATATCTCCGAGCGAAATCCAATTTATTAATTAACATTGCTCGCTCACAAATAATTCTGCCACTTGCTACTAGCGAAAGTTATTGAGTGCCAAATGGTCGTGCCGTAGAATTACAGTCGTTGCGACTGGCACCCACCGTGCCAGGGATCACCGGTGGATTGTTCCGAGTATTGTGATACGAATTCCCCGCCGCTGGTGCCATCTGTCTTGTGGCCGAAATTTGAAAAACAATAACACGAGCTCACCCTGGCGTTGATAAAAAGCATCGAGGTGTGCTAGCTAGTGATGCATTCGATGTCTAATCGGTTATAGATTTATTTATCAAAGAAATAAAAGGATTCGAAAGACTACACTGGAGTCAGTCACGTCCTATAAGGTTATATACAGGATATATAAATACTAATGGTTACTGGTAGATTATACTTGAGTTGAATTTAAGGTCCTCTATGGGATTTACCACGTCCCGTACCGTTTCTTTTTCATACCTCCATACCCAGAAAAAAGTGCGACAAAGCTTATCTACACTAATATTATAATGAGAAAAGATTTGTATTTTTGTATGTAACGAATAAACTCAAAAAGTACCGGACTGATTTTAATAATTCTTTTTTCATTAGAAAGCTACATTATTACTGAGTAACATAGGTTGGTTACTATAGAAATTTTTAAAAATTCTTATTTAAACCAACCGAAGGTGTAAAAAAAATTTCCATAAAACGTCTTTCATCGCATACGCTGCGAAGAGTAATAATAATAGGACAAAAAATGTTCAAAAATATTATAGAATATATTTATATCTACAAAAAAACTTCGTGAGACTATATGTCAAACTATTGTAGTTACGTCACTATAACTACTTTTAACATTTAACAAATTGATAGAAATGCCGATCAAAATCAGACCGTATTACCCATACCACTTATGATTTTTTATGCAAATAAAAAATTAAAATTCAAGACTGTCTCAATACCTGGTGATGACTTTTTAAATTATTGAAATCGTACATTCCATTCAAAAGATATCATGAAATTAAAATTAAAATACATGCCGGCGGCGGCCGCCACGCAGCGCATCGAGTAACTAACTTGACGAGAGCAATTGTCTGTGGCACTTTCTCGAGTAAGATCTCCTGAAAATCAATACGTTTTTCCACCTACAAATACCACAGCCAGCGTAGTGTACAAGGAGGCTGTAAGATAAGCATACAATTTATTTCTAATTTAGTGATTCATGGTCGTATTAATTAGCATGTTTATAACTTAAATATCTGTACCTATTCATGTCTACCCGTGCGAAGCCGGGACGGGCCGCTAGTTTTATATATAATTGAATAAAGTATATTACTAAGGAATATATTAATAAGCAAAAATGCATCAGAAAATCTTATATTAACTTTTTGATAACCCGTGAAATGTACTCGTATGCAGCATGCAAACGATTTCAAATACACACTCCATTGGGAACTCATAAGCGAAGTGCGATTAAATGCCACATCCTTTTAACGTCACGAAGTTCCTTCTTATTTATAGATTGTATTTAGGCAGGCCAGGTTGACTTGTAAGTGAGGTTTGAATCCAAGAAACATTCAAAATACCCCGGCGTTACCGATTAGCTCTGCGCACTGTTTCATCATGGCTCATCTCAAGGCTGGCGCTGGCTTGTTGACTGATAGCTGTAAATGCGTCATCGCATACTTCTCTATCGACAGTTGATTGTCGTGTTTTATCCATCACTATCGGTGGCCAGACTGCCAGCGGGCGGGGTTTGCGGTGTGCCAACTATGACGAGCGCGTTAATGTATTGCCGGTGTCCGCGCGTTTGCTTTTTATTGTCACATGCGTGAGAGTTACTGCTGCTACTTCTGAGGCCTCGCTTATGAACCTTTAGGATTTAGCCCTCAATTTGATCTTTGAATTGTAACATTGCAAACACTTGGCATGTCCCTCTAATTTATTTATTTTTAATTTTTATTATGAATAAGCACAGTTATAGCTGTTAGACTAAAGCGATACAATTTAAACTTAGATACATTTGTAAAAATCTAACAACCTATTACAACTATATAACAGGTTTTCTAAGGAAGAAAATGTCATGAAATTATGAACCATCGAAAACATTTCTTTGATAAATACAAAGGTAAGTTACGGCTCGAAGTGACTCAAGACTATTCATTTCAATTGATCATCTAAATGTATATAAGAATGTGATTTCGATGAGGTTACATCGTTGGCTAAGCTGAGCACTTTTCAAACTGTTTAACCAAATTACGATGACAAATTGTGCATATTGTTATTAATATACTTTTATTAAGCTTCTCTTTATATAACGCTGGTTAGAGTTGAGAGTTTTTCTATATGCAAAAACACTCTCGAATCACAACTATTGCTTCTTACTGACGCGCCATGCTTGTTTACAGTTCATTCACAATCTCGTTGAATATGAAGAAGAAAACGATTGAAATCTTGACAAATGAAAACGTTCCCCGCCCACTCGAACGTCGAAGCGCGTAGATACGTATCAAAAGTGCTAACAGTAATAATCGCAAGTTTATTTATACCATTTCCAGAGTACATCTGGAGAAAGTTTCAAATCAAAGAGCCGGGATCTGGCTGGTCCGATGTTTTATGTTTATACGTGAGAAGGGCCCATCATGTTTTATTTATTCGCGGCGGACTCGTAATAGAGTCGTGCCGTGGGACCGCAGGAGTTTTTTGCCGACCGTACAGAGCTGTATTGAGACGTCTGTGGATGCTGATGTCTTGTTGCTGTCCTTACTATACTTTGGACATGACGGCTACATTTATTTTGCCGTGTTTTTGCTGCAACAAAACATAAAACAATGTGGTATAGCACTGCGTACATCATAGGCACCTCTCGAATTGGAGATATTCTATCGCTAAATATTTATAAAGTTACTTATTTCCAGTGAGTTTTCTCACATAATAAAGCTATTTTGTTACAAAAATAAAATCGCGCTTTGTAATAAAACCTCTTTTTCAATGGATATCTAACAAAGCGTTTGCGAGATTTTAGAAAAGCATTTTTCATCAAAAGACCCCAGAAACCCGTCTGCGAGGATATTAAAAATCCATTCATCACACTAACAAAAAAAATTCAGATTCACACTCGAACACGGGAGCGAAATCTGGAGAGACGCGCAGAGGAGTTATTTCCATCCCCCCTCCGCCTGACGGACCGGGGGATACCCACCCTTTTGACAGGAAATGATTGTCTAATATTAGCTTTGTTGTAAGGTTCCTCTTTCGGGAATCGGGCGTGCCTTTCGTGATATTTTACCGTATCCGCGGCCGTACATTGAGGAACAACACAAAATCTATTAATGCTGTAAATAACTTTACATAAGTATTTGAATTCAATAATAGAGTTTAGATGACACCGATTTGATGTTTGATATTTAGTCTTATAACAATTCACGGGGAATTTGTAAAACGTATGTTTAGATAAAAAAAATGGCTTGAAACCAAAGGCAAAAAAAATAAATACTGGGCCTAGGATTTATTAGCGAAATTCTTCGTTGAATCACGGGACTATTCGAGTTTTCAAATCCATATCACTAAATTACACGAAGAATTTCGGTTCGATGACCGGAGATTTCTAGTTCTAGTAAAAAAATGTGAGGCACCCTGGATAGCCACAATAACAGCGGAACGTGTTTGAAAAAATAAAAATATACACATCGGTGCGTTATTTTGAATGAAATTTATTGGTGTGACATCTATTTCTGTTTCCGTGGGGACATCGCTACCACAGCTTCTATGTACAGTGCCAAGCGAACTGTCTTTTCTGTGGGTATTCCTTAATGACAGATTTGTGTCCTACACATGAATTCGGGTTCGGATATTTTTTGTGCGGGCGACAGACTTTAATAGACCCTTGGCAATGGGACAGATTGAACTTGTGCGTAGAATGACTGTGCGGATATTAACTTTTATTATTAGAAAAACTGTATTGAAGGAGAATATAATGCTAATAGAATATAATTGTTTCTTTAACAAAGTAACCATCTATATCAGGTCTTTAGTGTTTGGGGCGAACTTATTGCTGGACCGCGTAGAAGTTTATTCCAGCTCTACGGATAAGGCCGGGTCATTTCACTCACTCTTGCGCTAAGTGTAATTCCTTTAAAAAAATCCTGTCACCAGATCGGATCGTAGGTATGTCGGAATTGAAGCTTGTAGAAATCAGGTCTTTGGAAGTAGGCTTAGAGAGCACTTACGGTTTCAACCGATTTTGATGGAAAATTGACTTGAATCTATTCGTATACTTATTCTTATCATATCGGCCATAGAATGTCTACTCTTAGACATTGGAAACCCCAAGATAGGTTTTAGCCCATAATCAGACAGTCACAGATCACAACTTTGCGACGAGAATGCTGCAGCCCAACTCCATTTGTATCCCCCTGTAGTATTTTAGTTGTGCTGTTTTCAATGGATATACCGCGATCTGTCAGTTCCGGTACTTTAACCGCCTCTTACGACACCTGGTACAGGGGAAGGTATTCTACTCCGCCGGTACTCCACTGCATAAAATGCCAGTGTAAAATTGTATGCTATGTTAAAATACACCAAAAACAAAATGTCACATATCACATTACCGTAAAATCGTGATAGACTGTACAATTTAACATTCCAACCGATTATCCGTTAAATCGGTGTCCAACACAAACGTTCAGTGAATAACGCGAGTTATCGAAACAAAAACGCTCGCAAATTAAATAGCCGATACGATTTAAACGGGAATCGTCACCGCAAAATATTTTTGCCGATGCTGCAATAATTCCCGGCTCGCATATTGCGCGATTCCGCGTGTAGATAACAGAAATAATGGGGTTCAAAAATGAAATTAATTCCACGTTGATGATTTCAAATTGAAAAGTCACATCGGCCCGAGCCATAACTCATGGCCCTGAAGCGTGTTCGGACGGCTGTGGCGGAAAGCAGGGCTGCCAACGACACTTTATTTATTTACTTTGCGAACGTTATAAAATTGGCTTAGGAACAATATGCTGGAATGGTATTGGGATTTTTAAGTTATTGTACATTCCTTTTTTGTCGCCGATGACCTACCCTCTTTGTATAACAACGCTACGACTTCAAATTTACAGAACCAATCATAGCTAATATTTTGCAATAGTGACATCGCCCTTTTTTCGCCTATATCCGGCAATGGACTTACAATGGCTGATATGGAGTATCAAAACTGACAAATGATGGTTTATCTATCAGAAATGGTTATAGGCCAATTGCAACAAGGCGCACTGCAATCACCACACACATACAACAAGGATGTCTTACGGCTAACATGACTTTGACGTCCATTCAATCGGATAGTGCCTTTAAAAGCAAAGGATATATCACATGAATTCCAAAAAAAAGTAAACTACTACTACTAAACTAGATACTAAAACTTCATTGGTACATATTATTATATCAAAACGCCATGCCTATTTAGCCTATTTCAGTGAAACAGTTGCAGAATAGTCTAGACTATTTATTGAATAAATAAATGACTATTACTGTTATTAAGTGTTAATGTGAGGTACCGGCAGAGTAGAACAGCACCTTCCACTGTACCGGGTGTCGTAGGAGGTGACCTGCGCTCTGCGATTACCAACACGCTTAACCAGCGCGGTAATTATGAACAACATCCCCCCTTTCTTGGGGAGACCTATTTTCAGCAGTGCACTTTCAATGGCTCGTATGATGACAAGATGATGACTGTTATTAAAAAAAAATCTTCAGTAAACAATACCTGTTCTATAAAAGTAAATAAATATAATCTTCTAAAAATGTCTTTAATTTTATGTAATATTTGATACGGGTACTATGGCGCATTCTGTAGTGTATCTACTAATCTTATGGGCCAGAGGTCGTGGGTTCGATCCTCTCACTAGAAAAATATTTATGTGATGCACTTACGTGTTTATTCTGTGTTATAAATATATACTTCAGTATTTATTTGGTTAAACCTCCGTTATCTGATACCTGTAAGACTTACTACTTATTATGGAGTCAGAACAATATGTAAGATGTTGTGTGAGTTTTATTTATTAACATATAAGTATAGACTTCATATTAGCAATGCAAATAGAACAAAGGAACTCCATTTAGGGCAAGACATTACGAATACGGCGCAGATGGTTTTATTATATCTTGTGCGCCAAAAGTCGTGAGATCGATCCCCATCCAGGACAAACATTTATATGAAGAATATTTGTGTTTATTTTAAATGCTAGAAATATTAATTTTAATATTATATCTGTGATACTTTCATTATCTGATGACCGTAATACAAGTGCTTCAAGCGACTTACTTCGGAGTCAGGTCTATGTATGTCATGTTCAATGAATTTATTATTACTTTTTTTAATATACCTCAATAATGTCATTGAATATCAAAGCGGAATAATTAATGAGCTCCAACTTTGTCCACTTAATCTCTTAACAACTCTACAATGTGTAAAAGTATCATCATATCAGCCATAGAAAGTCCACTGTGTGACATACGCCTCCCCAAGATAGGGAGGTTTTAGCCAATAATTGCCGCGCTAGGCTGGCGACTGCGACGTGGATGTTGCTACCCATCCTCTCCCTGTAGTGTTTAAGCTGCTCTGATTTGAATAGGTATACCGCCATCTGTAGGTTTCGGTACCCTAATCACCTCTTACGAACCTGGTACAGAGGGAGGTACTATTCAACTCCACCGATACCACACAGTGTAAAAGTATGGTACTCCTAATTATATCATAGTACCTACCTGTTTATAGTTTTCGTCTCGAAATGAAATGATACAACATATTTGTATGTTTTAGTTATCAAAAGCATTTAAAATGCTTTATATTTAACGCGACTGGTATAATATTGTAATTAACAAAACATCATAATACTATTTATAATTTCTTTAATTTCAATAACTAATTACAATCCACATTTTTTATTCCCATGACATTTGCAACCTAACCAACAAAGCTAAGTACTCAATAGAAAAAAAAACAATTAGCCTTATATTTTTTTGTTATAAAAAAAAATCTTTGAACAAGGATACTATGCTAAACCAATGAAGGTAAACGCGTGTTTTTTTTTTTATTTAAATAACCCTATGAACGCGCCCTTTGGAATTTATGAATTAAATATGTTCATATTAAACATAACTAAGCCTATTGTAACGCTGGCTTTATTTCTTATTTATGTTGTATTTTTTTGGGGTTATTAATAAATAAAGGGTTATTCAGCATATTTTTTGAAAATATTTTTTTTTTATGCGTCCAGGTTGACGAACAGCAAATTATAATTAACCAAGTATACAGCCCGCGCTATAGTAAGCAGTTTACAGAAGCCTATATCCGCGTGATATCACTAACGCTTTGCCAACTTTATCACCTGAAGATATTACGTCTCATTACCTAGTAAAGTGTCTGTTTAATGCATTGTTTTTTGGTACACCTTCAGTTTCAACCCTGAAAGTCATTCAAGTTCATGACTCGTCCCTTTTTTCAGTGTCTTCCGGTGTCCCTACTCGTGTTATGCGGGCTCGTATATCTTTGCTCGTAATTAATCATTTGCGATATACCTTGCAGGTATTTCTTTTTAAAATTTTGTCTATGTCATTATGTTGGCTTTAAACGGTGTCGATTGTCTTAACTTCTCTTCTTCTTTACTTAAACTTTCTCTTAAATGTTACTTCTTCATGATCCCAACTCTTAGACCAAACATTTGTAGCTTTATAATCATTATATATTTCTTAGGTTACTATAAATATATTATTTAAGTTCATTTACTGATAAGCATATAGGCATTTTCATATCAATATTACAAATAATTCTGCTCATTTGACGTTATTCTTTTCCAATTGTTAGTTCCTAAAATGATATCATCGAGCCTCATGTATATTTAATGGTTTAATGGGAACTTAGGATCGCGATGACCTATAAACGTTATTCTTCTTAATCTTCGATCTGCGTTTACATCAGAACATCGGTTACCGTTCGGTTGTCAACCCTAGACATTAGAGGTGATTGTCACAGTCCTTTGTCGGCGTCTTCCGCCCCACCACTCGCGGTATCTGCGGAGGTAGAATCCGAATATTCATGAACGTATGTACATCACTATTACTACTTATGTGTAGCGCTATATGCCACCTAACACTGCTCCGATGGGTCTATTTATATTGAACGATCTCCTGTGACCCTATTTTGACTTAAAACACTTTTTGAGCCCGATAGCGCAGATGGTAGTAATCCTATCTTATGCGCCAGAGGTCGTGGGCTCGATGCCCACCCAGGACAAGTATTTTTATGATTACATTAGTGTTTGTCCTGTGTCTGGATATAAAGAATATGTATTTAAGTATAATAGTTGTGATTCCTCTGTTGTCTGATGTCTGTAACAATAGTGCTTTAAGCGACTCACCACGGAGTCAGGTCAATGTATGAGATGTTGTTGTGTGAATACTCTACTTTTTAATTATCCCGATTTCGTCAATTTCCTAATTAGCTTTGATATTGTGAATCGAAAAGTAATTTATTGCTTTATTATTTCATTCAATTTGAATGAAACGCATCTGGTTTGAATCAGAATGTATATATTTTTTAGTGAATGAACGAACGAACTGAATAAAGAACGCTTCCAGAGACAACTTATATCTTATTTGTGGAAGTATGTTAGTAGGCTTTGTGTATCTAAAATTGTTAAACATCTCTAAGTTTACATTACATATCATACGTTGACTTAACTACGATATAAGTAGCTAAAAGCACTAATGTTACGGATTGATATCCGGTAACAAAGGAATTACAAAAATAATACTTAAATATATAACAATCAGGCAGAATAAATTTGACTTAACTGGGGATCAAACCCACGACCTTTGACGCACAAGAAAGGAACACTACCTAGAGCGCCAACTATAAATTATATAAACATTTGTAGTCAGTATAATATTTCTGATCACAATCATTTCCTATATAAGAAAACAAAATAGTTTTAAAAGTGCCTTGATATAACCGCATACTTGGAAAAGAATGTAATCTCATACGGTGCAACGGAGCGTTTGAATACGCATTCCATTGCGTGTTACAAAGACACCTCAAGAAAAGTACACACGTTCATTAGAGCAATGTACTAAACTCAAAACGCACTGATGCATCCCTGCTTCAGCAAACTTAGAACTTTATACTTCGGTATCGGAACTTCGCGTATGATACGAAACATATTTATTCTCTTTCTCACGTTATAAAAAAACCAATGTCACCAAATTTAGTGAGTCCAAACCAACGGTCACTCCGCTTGCGGTGCCGTCATTCGCTGCATAGTTATGTTTTTATATGTAAATCCAGCTTTATATGCTAGTGACAGATCTCATGTTTTATGCAACCGCTCGTCTTGAACATTTGTCGGTCGCACTATTTCTAACTTTCCTGTTACTTGTTTGTTTCACTTAAAATTCTTTGAACTTTTGCCGGAGAGTCGTGAGGCATTAAAGTGAGTTTTCTGTAATAGTTTTGTAAGGTACGACGACAGGCACGATTACAAGTTAAACCCACCCATTTCTATTACAATATATAACATAGTTCTAAACAATGTGCCGCTATTTATTTTGCTTTGTTCTTCCTTGTATATAGAGACTACCGAAACAATACTAATTCATAATTAAAATCATAATAAGCCCGTTCACAGGACGTTTATATACATCCGCGTTAAACATGTTAATCCAGCTAATTATTCTATGAGTTAATTATAGAAAAAAAACCTTTAAATCATCCGATCTCTTCTAAGCAATATAACGCCCCAGGCTTCCAAGGAAAAACAATGGTTATATTTGCATCCTTATCTGATGTTTAATTCGGCCATAAGTCAGACAGAAACAGCTCACAGGCACGGTCACGAAAAACGAGGCCATAATTTGCCTGCACGAAAATTTGATAATAAATCATAATAGTTTTAGACAGAGCGGAGGTAAAAAAATAAACCAATTTGGAAAGTGAATTGTAAGGCACGGCGAGCACCGCTGCTCGCTCTGTTATTAGACCAATTATGTTATTATGTTCGCCGTATCTAATCCGAAAAACTAAATTGGAGTCGGCCGCTGCCGGCGAATGCCTGATAGGTTCAATCATTCGACTTTTGGGTCGCATGAAATTCGTTGCGGAAGCAATAAGAAACACGAGAATTTCGATCGAAATTAACCAATAATATATAGTAATACGCAGGCGAAATTTTGATCGATAAAAAACTGGACTCGTTTTTTGAGAGCCCATTTTACTTCGGCCCATAGTTTGGTACAAATTAAAAAGGGTGCTGCGCCGTACATATTTCAAAGTTCACATTTCATAACCACCCCGCGTTGCCCTTTGATATCCCTCACTTAACTCATATTTCATTCAATATGACCATAATTGAAGTGATATGTGAACCTTCATTAGAATAAAACACTTATTCCTGGAGCTGAAGGGTTCATAATAGTTCGCAGATGTGGCACCGATAAGAAACATCGCATGAACGATTGCCTCTTTCACAATTTGTATCTTTAGCATACTCTACTGGCGAAACAGGTTTTCCCTGTGTAAGTTATGAGCGCGGACTTTTGTGTTTTCGTTTCAAAGTGCCCGGTCCCTTTGTAGTATCAAAATATCAAATATGAATACCAAATAAGGGTTGGGACAAAAGAAAAACTGACAACTTTTTA
Organism: Heortia vitessoides; assembly: GCA_020976665.1. Lineage (NCBI taxonomy): Eukaryota > Metazoa > Arthropoda > Insecta > Lepidoptera > Crambidae > Heortia > Heortia vitessoides. Next base: position 6,394,181 of record JACJUM010001610.1, on the reverse strand, counting down.
ATTTATGCGCAAGCGAGTACATGAAACGGTAATAATAGAAGCGTGTTTAGTAAATATATTAACGTAATAATTCCTGAGGGCGTTTCAAAAGTTGTCAGCTCGTATTTTTGTAAAATTTCACGGTATATATATCAACGTGGGCTCGTGAAAAATTGTAACATCTTCATTACGAGTGTCGAGTGGTTTGTTCTGTGGACAGTAGGTTCTCGATTTGTTTGACAATGTGCCGTACTGAAAGCTAACGAAGCTGTAACGGTCGAACTGTCCTGATTATACACGCCATTACTATACTTATGCCTATAAATAATACTGGAATGTCTCAATTGTGACACGGTTTTATGAGCGGTTTAAACATACACTTGTTCTCATGTACATCAGTCATCTTCCGCCGCTGCAGCACCATTGGAGAGTCAATCACTAAATTGAAATCAGCCAGCTAATAACTAGGAAAACAAAATTGTTTTCATTCCGGACAAAACGTTCACCCTTACATTTATAAACGGAATTTTATCTAAATACTATTTTTAAACTCGTACGTGCGTCTGGGTGATTGCTACTGTCATAAATTATTTTTTATTAATTTTCTATCCAAGTTTTGTTTATAAAATTCTCCACCTATTTTTGAGCTCTATCGTTTTAATTAATGTTCTGCTCTGATAATCCCTCGTGATTTGTATACATTTTTTTCAATAATTTATTGTTTTAACTATCTCTCAGAGTATAAAGTGTCCATTTATTTGATTAAAGTAATTAATTATTATGTTGCAAACTATATTGCTGATTGTATGCAAATCATTAATGGGAGTGAGTGATTGATGTGTTTATTTATTGAAAACAATATTTGTTACATTATTGTCTGTGTGTAGGATATTTTTACCTTTTTTCTCCGCGAAGTCTTCGAAGAGTGACTACTTTATTTTACGATTGATATGAACTTGACCAGAACAGGCGATCTTCATTCAGTTGCACTGACCTACTTATCAACTGGGAACATTTCCTGACCCTGCCTCTGTATCAACATGCGATAGCATGGCCATAGGTCATTGATATAAGACCAACGACTTTTTGAAA